>ARYC01000869.1:0-43038 GCA_000711775.1 Oxytricha trifallax | reverse complement strand
CATTCAGTAAGGAAGAGTAGGGTCAAAAAGATTGTAATTTTTTTTTATGTATTTGATTTATTAAATGAAACCTTACCATACTTTTATTTTATTTTATATTATATTAAAAAGAGAACAAAAGTCAGTAACAGTAAAAAACAGCAGAACTCAAGTACAACAAATAACTCGAATAACTGTCAATATTTAGAAATTGGAATTGAAAAATAAATTAAAAATTATCATCAATTTTATTTAAAGAAATCCATTAATAATCTACAAGGATGATTAAGCTGTTTTTATTTATAAAAATTTTTAGCATAAACATATTTTTTATCATTTTCAAAACATATGAAAGAGTAGAGTAAACTCTTTATTTTATTGAATATATATTAATCAGAATGTATCATCCCTTTGAATGGTTATTAATAAATTTAATAACACGTCAAGCAAAAAAAGCAAAAATTTTTTTATATAATTATTTTACTCTTTAAAACTAAAAAGAATCAAGTAGAGATTTGTTATTATTTTTAATTTCTATTTTACTGTTCAACTTATAATAAATAGGGATAAATTATCATCAATTTTAAAATCCATAATCCTTCAGCGTTTCACATTCAAAATAAACTTCAGCTTTCACAGCCTAGAATTTTTCCACAAGTTTTAAAAGCTAGTATAATATATCTTATGAACTCAATCTATAATTTAATTCTTTTATAAGATCCAAATTTGACCTTGAAGTATCAAAATTTTCAAAATTTCAACTCTTACTTTAAAAACTTCAAAACAAGTTAAAATTTTAACCCTCAATCAACGATTGCACCAAATTAGTAAAACATTACTGGATATAATTAACCTGATAAAAAGCAAATTAAGCAGGAGTTTTTTGCAAAAATTCAAGCTCAAAGTTAAGAAATTTAAAATCTAAAAGCCTTTGGGAAAAATAATTTTATGCAAGAGGAGTCCAAGGATATCCATTAATCACCTTTAAGGATAACAAGGGGGTCTCTGCTTTAAAACAGCAGTTAGAGATTGATTGAAAGCGATTCTAAAAAGTCTTAAGAATCTAACATAACTCATCGTAGAAAAACTTAAGAATTAATGTCTGGAGTCAAGCCTTTGATGTACACTAATAAATATGGAATTATTAGTGCAGATAGAGATCAATACTCGAAGCTTGGAGGGACGGAGGAAATAAATTTTAAGACAGCAAATCATAGTGAAGAAAAATTGCAGAGGCTTAGAAGTGCAAAATCTCATAAACGTAACGCTTCTGACACTTATTTTAAGCAACCATTGATTTAGAAGAAAATTGAAGGTAATTTTATAAAATCTTAAAAATAGCTTATTATAGAGCTTAAGAGTATTATTCTTATAAATGGAACAAGTTCAGAAAAATTTATTTATGCTATAACAGAATTAGAGGCTTTTGTATAATAAAAATCAGATTAATTTATAAATCAAAACACTACAGCTAGCCCTCAACATACTATAAATTTATGAAAGATTTGTGAGGAAATATGATATTCCTCAAAGGATTCTAAGATTATATATTATCAGAGTTAACTAAAGTGAGATTATGCTTTTGTAAGAATTTTACTTTATTTAATAATTAAGTTTAGATTGGGAAAATACGATTCAGGATTTATAAAAATCACACAAAGTTTAGAAAACTTAATTTCATATGATTAAGGAATAGATTTTAAACAAGAGATAGCATTTACTATTATGGGTAAATATCAGTTTATCATGAAAAAGTAAGAATCATTAATTATAAGTAAAATTCTATAGCTTCTAAGACGCCTTAATGTACTCCAATAAAGCTCTTGAAATTATAAAACTTAAATTAAACCAATGCAATGATTTGGAAATATAAACTAAAGAAGAATTGATAATGAATTAGCTTATTTGCATGATTGTGATAAATAAAACTCACAAGAAAATGAAAAATATATCACAGGCTTTTGTTATATTTGAAGAAGCGAAAGATCTCTGCAGGAGGACTTTTGGGTAAGAAAGTTTATAGTTTCAGTTCATAACGAATTACAAAATTAAGTAAAGCCATAGTGACTAAAAGAAATGTACTTTTAGACTTAAAGTTGATTTTAGCATATTATAATAAACCTATTAGGAAGGTCAAAGAGTTTTTCAAAATAATATGATAACATCTAGAAATCCACTAGAAACTTAAAATACTTTATAATCAAATATAGAAGCTCAAATGGAATAAAAATAAAAAGTTACCATAAATATTAGTCCACATTAGAATGGATAGGCTAACATCCAATTTTATGATTCAAATATATTTCTTGTGGATACTTAAACTGAACCAAAAAGTATTAGGATAAGTTTAAAAGGTAATAACGAGAGTGTATTAGGCAACCTCAGAAAATAGGTTCATAGTAAAAGGGTATTAGCAAATGATGCCCAAGTTTAAAATAATCAAGTAGATTCAGCCTCTGCAGTTTAAAATAACGAAGAAGATAAATTTTAAGAAGAGCTTGATGATACCGTATTTGAATCTCCTAATCAATAAGCACCTAATAATTTTGAGATAGATCTTGAGTTGGATTAAGAAAGTCAAAACAACTAAAGCATAGTGATAACGAAATCTCAAGATTTGTTTTATGAGTCTGACAACGAAAGACCAAACCATATTCAGCCCAGAAGTGGAAGACCTTCAAATTTGAATCTAGAATATAGACCAACCTCCATAAATCAAATAGATTCTTAATTGAGAAACATGAATTAACAACCCACTTTCTCAAGAGAAGAAGTTAAGGAACAGTAGTAACCATCAATACATAGTTAGGATAATATAGAGAACTTGAATAATCCCCAAATAGTAGAGAGTCTTTCATCAATTGCTTAAAACTAAGATCATTAAAGTAGTAACCTTGATTAAAGTGGCTTCGTAGATGTATATACTTCTTATCCAGAGAATTAAATTGAAGCACCTAATCAAATGAAGAATATTGATTAGGTATAAGAGTCATAAAATAACTAGAGAAATAATAGCAATCAAGCTTTAAGTTAAAACAAAATAAAAATAAGATGCAGTAGAAAACAAAAATAAGCCAGACTTCAGTAAAGAATGAAGAAAAAGGGATTTAGTTCTTCTGTTCGTAAATCTTAAAAGGAAATATCAGATCCCATTGAATTAGACGACGCAAAGAATGATTAGAATATCCTTGAAAGACTGGTTTATGAAGGGAATATAGATTCATTAGACATTAAAAATAACTGTGAACATAATAATGTGAAAGTTACTTACATTGCAAACAAGGAGCTTTTCTAATATACTCTGCTAAATATAATAGACAAAAGCATATAATTTGAAGTCAAAGTAACTTTATCAAAAGTAAGAGAATACTATTAATAAAAGCTTAAAATAAAAAGTAACATAAACCTTGAAGATCTATTGACTTTTGTTAAAACTGATTTTGCCAAATTAGCTTATTTAGACATTCCAGACTATCAAGAATTAATAGTAAAAATTTTGAATCATAAATAAGTTGACTTGATTTCGGATTCACCAATAGTATTTAAAAGTGAAAATTAATCTAATCAAAAAATTAATAGTCTATCTTTTACATTAGCCTAGGTTTCAAAGCCTCAAGTTGAGAAAAAGCCTGTCCCTCAAATTTAATAAAATGATTAAATCTTTTTTGATAATTAACAAATCACACAGAATTTACTAGTTATAAATGATACTGAATAAAAATCTTTCGAAATGAAACAAAATATTCAAAATAGCTAATTGAAATAAAGTTGGAGTAATTTTTTATGGGGGAATACTATTCTATTTAATAATATTATATTAACTACCCCTAAATAAAATGAAACTAACTAATAAACATCATAGAATAACAATTTGGCAATAAACGAGTTTCTAGACTTAGACAAGCTGCTTTTAAGCTAAAATACCTAATAATTAAATAAAGAAGTGAATTCAGTTTCATCAACTGATAGTCAAATTCAATCTCTATAAAATGATAAAATTGAAGTTCTATAAGAAAGGCAAATTAGTCCATTACTTAATTAAAACATTTAAAATTCCATTATTCAAGAAGTCATAGATGAGGATGAAGATTTGAGCGATTTGATCTATAAGGACACAGTTAAATAAATATCACCTGGATATTCTTAAAATATTTTTATTTTTAGAGAAATAGTTTGGTTTATAAATCTTTAATGACAATAAGCTCTGGTATAGTTTAATTAAATTGACTACGAAAAACTAAAGGCAGCAACTCAAATGTATTAACAAGATAGTTAACAACCAGACAATCCCTTAATAATTGAAGGCATCCCAAAGAAATCGATAGAAACAGCTATTATTGGTTTAATATAAATTTATAAGGTTCTGGAAATTTAAAAATTAATTTACTTTTAATATGCCATATTTACAACTACTTAATATAATTTTTAGAGGTCTAAATTATTAGTACCATTAAATTAAAATCTAAATTAATTTTATGTCTTCCAAATAATTATAGCAGGCGATGAGAATTAATACTGGCACCTAAAAAGAGTTTCCAATTTTTTTTAATTTTAGTAATTAGCTCTAACTTTTTATTCATAGAATTAAAGTAACTCTTAATAATTGAATAAGTTAATCTTCTTAAAATTATTATAGCAATATTGAAAGCATCAATGAAAAGATTACAGTGCAATAAAATATAGAGGACAGAGGGAAAAGTTACAAAAGAGAGTTAAGTCTTGATAACACAATCGGGATAAATTTGTAATTTTTATAACCTAAAATTTAAATCAAAAAGCTTATTTAATTTTGTAAAGAAAACGTAATACGAGTACTACCCAGTCTGATTCATAAAACCCAAGCTTGATACCTGAAAAATCTCACTTGTCCCAAACAGATTTGACATATTAAAATAGCTTGAATGTTTTATCTACGTTAAACGAATATTCCGCTGTTAAGAGATAGTTATCTGAATAATAGCCGTTGACTAAGAAAGTTACTTAAAATTAGCCTTAACTCTATTCGAATGAAAATGTAGAAAAAATTAAGCAAAAAGCTATTAAAGTTAACTTTTCTATGAAGTTAAGAAGAGCAGTCATTGAAAGAATGAAAGAGATAATGGCTGAACCTAGAGAAGTTAAGCACACAATCATTAAATAATTTAATAGATATTTTAGATTTCAAGCAGGTATATAAATTTGATCGAGAGAAAAGTCAATGGTGTTGATTATATAAAGAGATTAATATATGAAGGAGGGAAGTACAAAATAGAATTCGAAAACATTAAAACTAAAGCTTTGACTTCACATCCTCTCACATATCAAAACAGAGTATATTTCACTTAATCAAAAGTAAAGCTAGAAGACATTTTGAATCACGTCACCCTTGACGCCTAATAGAAAATGGTTATAACTTACTAATTCCCAGATAATGTTGTGAGAGATAAATAGTTAAGGCTACTCAATATGGGAATAATGGCTTTTCAAGCGATATAGAATAAGAAAAGTCCCGATGATTCAGTTTTAGTTTTAGAAATAAAAAGATCAGTTATTAATAATCCTATGATAAGCAATGATGTCAAGGAAAAAATGCATAAGTTTAAGGAGAAGCAAAGTGTTATTTACAAACTAAGAAAACTTTAATAGAAAGGTCGTAATATGCTTTAGGTAAAAGGTCAAAATACCTAAAACTCAATTGAAATAGCTCCATTAGATAATAAAATCATCACAATTCACTCTTGGAGAAAATCCTCTAAGAACAGATAATACTTACTTAGAGCTAAGTTTAACAATGAGACTCAAGAGATAATAATAGACAGTCTTTGCCATACTCTAAGACCATTACCAACTAATCTACTTGATTTAATGGTTTATACAACTTATATTCACAGACCTAACATACTCAAAGAGGAGAGAGACTAATACTGGATTGAATATTGCCTTGATTTCTTAAAGTTAGTTCTGCCCTAAATCATAGTGCTGGATTTTAACAACTACTAAATTTGCTTAATAAAAATCAATACTCATTAGGCCTCACTTAAACAAGCAACATTCAAAGAGTCTTAATAGAATAGGATTACAAGGCAATCAAATCTTAGTCCAGTTGAGGAAGAAGAGGAACTTAAAATAAAATTTGAAAGCTCAGATTTAAGTTTAGTTCCTCCAAGAAACTAGCTATCTTAGCTCCCAAGTTTAACTTCTCCTATAACTGATAATCAATAAATTTACAACTTCATGAATTCCTCTTTGTAGTTTTAGTAGCAGCTATCTGATATCAAAGAGACCTCTGAAAAATCTAAAACCACTCCAACACAATCGCCATAATCTTACAAAACAAATAATTTTGTGGAGACTAAGACGAAAGTTTCCTTCCCTATCTTAATACGCACCAAACAACTTTACAGAATAGCTAAGCGAATTTAGTTCTTGAATTTTGTATCTCCTAAAACTTAGAAATGACATGTTCACTTATAAATTTTGAGAATAATCAGGTCTATTTGAATGACAGAATCATAAAATACATAAAGGATCCTGAGTAAGAAAAGTAAGGTTTCTAGTTGTCAGCAGGAGATTTAATAGATTTAACAGAAATATACTAGAAGATTATACCTTTGAAGTGTGCAACAATCAAAGATGCAGTGAAGTACTTGAAGGGAAAAATGAGGGTGTGTATGAAGCACAAGAAATAATGATCACTCAAAGTAAAAGAATGATCCCTCAAAGTAATATTAAAGAAAACGTATATATATTAAACAAAATCATAATAAAAATCTAAATTTTTTAATTTCAACATAAATTTAAATCTGATAAAATCCACATACTAAATCTAGTCTAACTTACTTGATAGCTAATGCAGTAATTCTTTGTTTATTTAAACTCTGAGAAATAATATAATTTGAAACTTAATTTAAAAGTATTCAACCGCTACTCGATTCTAAAATATGGCATCAAGATCAAGACCTAAGTTCAACGCTAAGAAATACGAAAGACCAGGCCTAACTGAAGACGAAATAGAAGAAATCAAGGAATATTATGATATATTAGAATTCAAAAAATAATTACTATGAATAATTGTTTTAAGGAAGCCTTTGATCTATTCGATACAGACGGCAGTGGCTCCATCGACCCAAAAGAGTTGAAGGCTGCTATGCAATCACTTGGATTTGAAGCTAAAAATCAAACAATTTTCCAGATGATAAGTGACTTGGACAAGAACAAGTCTGGAACTATCGACTTCGAGGAATTCCTAGACATGAAATTTATTATAATTAGATGATGCAGTAAGTTGAAAATACAATCAAAATAGTTAAGATATTTTTATTTTAACATGATGACTGCAAGAATGAGCGACAAGGACACTCGTGAAGATATTTCAAAAGTTTTCAGGCTTTTCGATGACGATAACACTGGCACAATTACTCTTAGAAATTTGAGAAGAGTTGCCAGAGAGTTGTTATTAAAAATGTAGTCTTGCTTACATCAATTAAAAATTTCTTTATCAATAATTATGCTCTAAATTAAGAGTTGGGTGAAACCATGACCGACGAGGAACTTTAAGAAATGGTTGACAGAGCTGACTCAAACGGAGATGGTGCTGTCACTCTCGACGACTTCTTCAACATCATGACTAAGAAGACATTCGCCTGATTATATTGCCTGTATCTGTGAATTATAATATAAAACTTAGATTCATTTCATTTCAAGTCTTGAATTATCAATAAATTTTAGAATTTTACCAATAAAGCTTTCAAAGGGATATTATTTATAATTCTTTGTAATTTTTAATAATCATTGTATATATTTAAAGTCTATCAAATCAATCGAGAGGTTGAGATAGAGAATTAATTGACAATAAATGAATTCTTATAAATCATTTTATATTGCTTTAGAATAATCTATTCATAATTAAACAAATGTTTTAAAATAAATTCTTGTCATTTATAATTAAAATCTATTATGAATTTTATGTTTTTTAGATTACAATAGTTAAAATTAATTTAAGAGTTCACAATAATTTACTTATAATAATATATTTTACAAAAAATCATCGTATTGCTATTAATATACCTTTTTAAGATGCATTAATTTAGCAGAGATAAAATCTATAGCTTTAAATTAAAATAAGAATGATATTTCATATTAGAAAAACTTATAATTACAATTCATACAACCTCAATCATTTTGTCAATTTAAATCACCTATCAACAACAATATCATTTTGTTACTAATTTTTAAAGATTAAATGCTTTGACTTTTTTATAAATTCTCTATTTTCTTTTCCTATTTAATATAATTTCAATTAAGTGATAATAAAATGAACGACATATATGGAGCATTTGCAAATGCGTATAATCAAGGCGATATCCAGGTAAAGGCAGACCCAAAGAAAATCTTTAACATTTTCTCGCAATAATCACAATAAAATAATAACAATTCAACCAGGTCAAGCATCACAGAAGATTTGGAGAATAGTAGGTCAACATCTGGGTCGAACATTTTATGAATATAATACAACAAAAAATAGTTAGTAAAACAGCCATTCTTAAGTATGACTAAACAAAATATTCATATATAATATTTAATAAACATACTTTCTCAATCAATTGATAGCATTAAAGGCAAGTTTTTCTCGTCGTCCTCTCAATAAACTAACCAAGACTAATAACCCATCCTGAATAATGATAAGATGTAACCAATCTTTAGTATAATTATTTTTTTATTTAAATTAATTAGAATTACTAAATGAATGCCAATTAGATTTGTGATTAGCAAAATGAATGATAAAAAGGACTATACCAAGGCATTCGCATGTTTATTCTTGAGTGGGCTCTTCTTAATGCTTGCTTTTCTAACTCTCCCTACAATTATTCTCAGCCCACAGAGATTTACTACACTCTTTACTATCTAAAAATGAAAATTCGTTATACTGAATTATTTACTTTGATATTTGATATGTTAATATCTCAATGATTCTGTTGATAGTAGCACTCGCATTCTTAAATGGACCATAAACCTATGCTCAAAAGTTAACTGAGAAAAAGAACGTATTCGCTTCTTGCATCCTAATTGGCAGTATAATTTTAAGTCTATATTTTAGCATAATTGCTGGCAGCTACCTACTCTCTATTTTATTCTGCATTATTGAGGTAAGTCACATCTTAACATTTCAAACCTATTTTCTTACATAAAAATATGCCAACAAATGATAATGAAATTATTGTAGTTTAACGCTGTTTTATTATTTTTCTGTAACACATTCCCAGCTGGAAAGACAGGCATGAGATTATTTGGAGGTGCTGCAAAAACCATGCTTTCAGCTCCATTTAAATGATATATTACAAGATGATAAAGATAGAATTGAGTTTAAGTATATTGTTAAAAATAGTTTAAGTTAGTTTTATAATAGGCTTATTATTTTAATGTGTTTTTAATAATTTGATCTTTTCTAAATATGCTACAAGCAAATATTAATATAATCTTAAAAAAACAGAGACAAAATGTAAGTTTTTCCCCTTTTCATACTTTATTAGCTACACTCAAGTTATTTATGCATATTTTGTTCATCTATACTAACGATCATTATTTTGACTTTCCATTTTTTTGATAAGTACAATTTTCTCAGCGATTTTCTTGAACATCTACTGCACCCCCTCCCCTGTCTTAGCACTGCAATCAGCCAGAATCATGTTGTGTTTCTTGGCGACTTCACTAGCACTCTAGAATGAAATCTTTTTTAGAGCAGCGTCTAAATCAGCTTTATTTCCGCAGAGAGCCATTACGAAGTTGTCGTTGTCACTCGTGTTGTTATTTATCATTTCATTTATCCAGTAGAATACAGAATTGAATGATTTTTCATCAGATACGTCGTAGCATACTAATTACATCTAATATATCTCACCATTACCTTTATGAAATTTAGCATATATCTTTTTATAATTTAGCATATAATGGCTGCAGCTGCATCCTTGTAATATAAAGAGACCATAGACCTGAACTTCTCTGAGCCTCCAGTATCCCAAATGTGCATTTTCACTTGCGTTTAATCTGACTAGGTTTGCTGAGCACTGCCATTAGCATTTTGACTCCCTAGGGTTACTGTTTATTGCAAATAGGCGCCACCAATCGTGACATCGTGAGTATCTTGAAATATACCTCTGCAAAATCTCTGTGCTATACTTGACTTGCCAACACCAGAATCACCCAACAGCACTATTTTGGCTTTAAAAAATATACTCATCATAAAATGTCTTATATTTGTGAATATGTATGCATGAAAATTTAGCAAAATATAAATGTTATAGATGCTTCAATTAACTGTGATTAGGAAGAAGATTTAGGCTTTCCAAAGGGATCATTAGTATAATTATTATTGTTCATTGTAGTTCGGAGACCCCCTTAAGAGTTTGTTTATTATTTAGATTTCTTACCTCCGCTGCAACATCCACCTCCACTTGACTCCATTATAAGATGATATTAATTTATTATATATTTAAATTAATTAATTTTATAATATTGCTTTATTCAATTATAGTTAGAATATAAAATAAATAATGATATAAAAAAAATATTAAATTACAGTCATGTCAATAAAATATAGATTTTATAATAAATCTAATTTGAAATAATTTTTATTATTTAAAGGTATTTGGAAATTAATACTGATCTCATTAGGGATTGTGATAATTTATATTTCCCACATTATTAAACTTTTTTGTTTTTATTCTTTATTTATATTTATTGTAATTGGATAATAATCTAATAAATTTACACTTAGTATTAAATCATAATTAAAAATCAGACTAAGTCATTTCATAGTATATTTGTTCAAGTTTTATAAGTATTTAAAGTTAAAATCAATTCATCCCTGGCAATATCCCTGTGCCTGCTCTACTATAAACGGATCTCTAAGATTGTTAACTTGGTGGAGGCAGCATTGCTATTTGCCTTTGAGAGTGGCTTGACCCTAACATCATCTATCCAGCTGCTTCATATTAATTAAAAATTGTTAAATATGCTTTGATTAATAAGCTGCACTTTTAATGGGATTGTATCTCTCATGAGCTGGAACAGTGATTTAATGTCTATTTTCTCCAGTTAAGATGTTGAAGCCACTGTTGTTTTTATTGTCTAAATTCTTGCTTCTTATCATTGCTCGTACTCTCGCATCATTATCCACTATCTTCAGCAATTTAATCAATTATATACTCAATGTTTCTTGATATACTCCATTTAATATTAGCATGATAAATTTATAATATTAAATTGATCTTCAACTTCTCTCCTTCTTTATTTCTGTCATAGTCCAAGTTAACTATGTTATAGGCAGACCCTCCCATATTCTTCTTAGCTGCTTAATAAACATCAGTTTTAATCTTCAGTCTATTTTCTTATAATTGCTCTTTGTACTCGTGATGATTCCATTTATTCTACTCTCTGTAAAGTCTTTCTTATCGTAAATTTGATATTTTTGTTTGGTTTTTGTCGAACTATTGCACAATAATAAATGATGTATAAATTTAATGCTATTTTTGGGAATTTCAAAACCTTTTTTATAGTATTTATATAATATTATCCTCTAACTGACTTATCAATATTGGCAAAATCTTTGTCAAATCGTTGGGCTTCTATATTTAAAAAAGAGTATTAATTGTGTAAAACCATAAATTGACTAATATTTTTATCTAAATAATTTGATCTTACCTGTAACATGATAAGTTGAGATGGGGTCTGGGTTGTTTATTTAAGCAGAATCTACGTATTTTTAGAAACCACCCACTCTCTCACGCAATCTATTTTACTCAATTTTCTCTTTGTCTTTCATTGATGTCTAAAAAATTTTATTCTCTTGATAAAAACTATAAGATCGACAATAATGATATATAGCAGAAAATTTAAATAATTTATGAAAATAGAGCATATAGTGTTTTTGTTTAAAAGACTTACTCTTTCTTCTCTTGTTCGAGGAGCAATTGAATTGAATTAAATTTGATTCATTTTTATTTTATGAAAGTTTCAAAAATAAATTCTATAAATTAATTTATTCACAATTTCAAAATATTTAATTTAAAATTCTATAAGCATCATGAAAATATAGAAGATTATCATAATAGTATAATCATTAATAATAATTAATTAAAACAATACACAAAAATGCCAAAAAATTATAAAGTATTCTTAGATTTCACTATAGGTGCGAAACCTGGTAAGTATAACACTATTTCGTTTTAATTCTATTTCTATAATGTTAATTTTTAGCTGGCAGAGTGGTCATTGAATTGTATAATGATATCACACCTAAGACTGCAGAAAACTTTAGAGCTCTTTGTACTGGTAAGGAAAAATAAAAAAAAAATTAAAAATGTATTGATCATGTTGTTTAAAAGTCGATGTAAAGACTTTAGACTCTCATTATTCCTTAAATTTGATTATAATCTACAGTTAGGCAAAAGTAATTTACTTGTATATTTTTCGTAACTAGCAATTAGTTAACATGTTGATAATTATAGGTGAATATGGAACTGGAAAACTTTCGAAAAAGAAATTACATTACTTAGGGTGCAAAGTGCATCGTATTGTGGAAGATTTCGTGATTCAAGCAGGTGATATAGTCTCTATGGATGGCTCAGGAGGAGAAAGCATCTATGGGAAGTTTTTTAATGATGAGAATTTTACTAGGAGACATGCTCATGGTGGATTGCTCTCTATGGCTAATCACGGAAGAAACACTCATTAGCTTTAATTTAATTTTTCTATTTCAGTTACAATATAGTTTTTAAATCATATCAATTGAACTTATTCAATTGAGTAAGTAATATAATTAGTGACTAACAGCTCTCAATTCTTTATAACATTGAAACCTTGTCCCCACTTAGACGGCAAACATGTAGTATTTGGTCAGGTTGTTGAAGGTATGGACGTAATCAGAGCAATTTCAAAAGTGCCAACCGACATGTATGAGAAGCCAAGAATCCCAGTGCATATTTTTGACTGCGGACAGATAGGCGGAAACATTTAAGAGAAACTTAACAGAGAGCAGACTGATGAGCCAAGTGCAGTTGAGGAATTCATGAGGCTTAGAGATGAGAAGGAGAAAGCTAAACAGAACCAAGCTTAAGGCAAATCTAAGATATCAACAGTTGCTAGTTCTGGTGCCATGAAACAACTCGAAGAGTAAAAGAACGGTATAAATTAGAAAGATGGAGAAATTGAAGACGAGGAGGAAGAAGATGATCCAGAAGCCAGAGAGCAGCTAGAAAAACTCAAAGCTCAGTCAAAATCAGACAAAATTGCTTAGAAAAAGCTGGATCTCCTTATGAAAATGAATGAAGCCAGAAAACTCAACAATAAAGCAGTGGTCGATGAGTAGGAGCGAATGTAGGAAGGTGGTTATCTCTATGAGAAACGCAGAAATAAGGAGGAGTTTTGGAAGGACAAGAAGTAGCTGTAGAGTGAACTGGATAAACAAGGATTTTCTAAGGATAAGGCCTATGCTTTTGATACTGCTGTTTAAGCTGAGAAAACCAAAAAGAAGAAGGGTATAACTCAATTGATTATATAACATAATCATTTCATAGCATTTTCTTTATAAGAACATGACATTTGGATGGGATGTATTCAACGATGACACATTATACCGTGCCTACTTCAAACGTACCAACAAAATAGGAGGGTCCAAACCAGCAGCTGAAGACCCCAATATAACTCAACAAGAGAAAATAAGCCTCATGGCCTAGGATGTTGAAAATCAGATAGAAAAGAGAAGCGAGTTCAAGAGACAGAGAATGTTCATTGATGACAAGGACATCGACTATATCAATGATAGGAACAGAGTCTTCAATGAGAAGCTCGATAGAAACTTTGGCAAGTACGCGGCTGAAATCAAGTAAAACATAGAGACTGGACATGCTTTGTGATTAAAATCAGTTGGTATAATTAATCAGATAAAATAATATTACAATTTTATTAAATATTTGGAGAATTTTTTTAATAAAAATTTCAATTTAATTAAGCTAAGCTAAGAATATAAAATATCAATTTAGTTTTAAAAATGTAAAAGGAAGAAATAATTATATATCTTAATTTATGTAATCGAAAAAATTGTATAAATTAAAAATTTAATTAATCCTAAAAGTTATTGGTATAAAAATTGTGAAGAATAGATAATAATTTTAACCAACTTTTTGATTATTTTTATTTTTACTTACTTCTAATATCCAAATATTTTTCATTAATAACTGTGTTAAACAAATTTAATTTCTTAATTAACAAACAAGGAATCAAATCTCATATCACAAATCTACAATTTATATATGATTATAATAAAATTAACAAATTAATAAGTCTTAAGTAAAAAATAAACATATCCAATATTATCTGACATAAACTATCCTTTTCATGATCTCTTGACAAGTGACTTTACTATATTGTCAACATTCTTATCGTTCTCATCGTTCTTGCTTGAGTTGTACAAATCCTTACTATTCTACTGTGCCTTGCCATAGAAATTCTTCTTGAAGAGGAACATGCTCTGCTTGGTGGGGCTGAAGAATCCCATATATTTAAGGTTTTGCATTGCTACAAGGAACATCACTCTGATTTGACCTTGATCGTATTTTTGCTTCTTCCCTTCTATTATCTTCATGTTGATCTATCAAATAAATGTTAAAGCATGGTAATTATCTACTTAGAATAAAAAAAAGATTAGTTTGATTGTAATTTACACATTAAATTGATCTTTTTGAACAGGTCATAGGCAATGACAAGGTTAAACTCCTTGCCGAAATACTTGTACAATTCCATTATAATAGTCATATTTTCATAATTGGGTAAAATGCAATCACTCAGATTTGAGCCATCTTTTTGTACTTTGTTGTTCAACAAGGATGAAGTTTGATATTGATCACAGCATTCACATTTCAAGATCTTTGAAGAGTCTATTATTGACGTTGCCATTCTCCCTCCGATATCTGGATTTAAGATAGAATTAGCGTCATTCCATTAGACAAAAAAGAGATGTTTCTGGAGATCAGTGGCATCCTGATATATCTTGAAGTACTTATGATTTAATTGGCCAAGCCAATCTAACAGTGCAACTTTGAACCCTTCTTCTTCAGTTACTCTAAATTTGGCCCTCAGTTTTGCTTTACCTTCTTCCGTCTCATTATTGTATTTGTTGGCGAGGTCTTCACCAGTTTCTTAAACCATGGGCTCTGCTTATTTCTTATTCAAAAGCTTATCTTTGCGGTTTGTAGACATCTTAGTGAGGGACATTACATGGGTCTTTCTTTGATTATCCTGATCAATTTATAATATAAAACGGTGATTTATCTCTCTACTAATGGGAAAAGAAAATTTATACAATTTGTTTTTGTAGCCCCAAAGTACCATCAATTCTTATAATAAGTTCATGAAGTTGTTCTTATCTCATTGTAGATGGGGGTTTTTTAGAATCTTCAATAGTGCTTTTGATATAAGGGATCAGGATATCTAATACATAGGTTTCGTACTTACCAACCAACTCAAAGTTTGGGATATAAATAAAATAGTACATTAAAAATAGTTCATGTTTTAATAACATAACCCCTGATAAAATTACTTTAAAGAAACTTCAATCTTTCCTCTTGTGTCTTAGTCAAAAAGTTGAGCATGAATTAGTAATTGAAAATGTTCTTATCCTTATTTGAAATTTTACTATCTCCACCTTCTTGTTTTTCCCAGAGATTTCTAACTATATTCTCTAAAAAGCTATAAGCTTTTAACCATTTTCGTTTCATCAAACAGAAAGATTTAAGGAATGTATTAATTATCAATGAATCTCATTTATAATGGAATAGATTTTAATGTAAAATTTGTAAATAAACTCATGCCCTCTTAATTTAGTTTGATCCATTGCCTAATCATTGAAGTCATGCTTAACACGAGAATTATCAGTCATAACTTTCAAACTACTCAGCACTTCCTTCAACTATGATTCTTGCTTGAAATAAGTGTTTAGTCCCTTTTAAAAGGTAATACCAAATTCTTTTTTTTACTAATTTAAACCTAAATTTTATAAAATTTAACACAAAATTCATGTATTTAATAGTTCCAATTTATTTTCTGATGGAATCTTCACTCTTGGAGTTTTTAATACAAAGAATGTTTTCATGTATAAAAAAGAACTCATTTTTCATAAAGAATTATGCGAGCAAGAATTTCAGAATTCTCTTGAACTTCATAATACTCATGCCATATAAATTGATAATTTCCACAATGTTTTACATGACCTCAGGAGTGTACATAAAGATAAACTTAGGCGATAGGATCAAAGTGTATATAGCCTCATATATTATATTCTTCATGCATGGGAAGTAGAAAGTTTTGACAGTCATTTTAACGCAATTTTGAATTTTGACTCTCAAATGAAACTCGTCTTTGTTGTTATTTTAAACTCCAAGCATAAGATTTAGCTTCATTTTGTATGGACTTGCTCTAAACTTGTGAATGATATGTATCAAGTCATTAAGAATATTTGATTGGAAAGTTTTGATGTTTCTGATTATAATTATGATTGGTCTCTACTGCTCAATATCTTTTTACAAGACTAGCTTTCTAATTCCAAAGAAAGAGTCTTTCATCATGATATCTGAAGCTATACAGAATTGCTCAAAGTTCTTGTTCTTAGCTTTCTATAAAACTTCTTTGTCTGTTTTGATCCCCGCATTTTTATCTGTATTCATCTATTTTTACCTATTACGGGTAAATCTTGGATTATTTTGCTACTATTAAACTGAATTCTTTTAATTATTGATACTTGGTCTGTTGCTCATACTGTCCATTTGTAAATCACTCATTCTATTGCTAATTAAATCAATATCCTGAATACTTTGGCTTTCCAAACTTTGGTTCATCATGACTGAGTCCATGCTTTGATTTTGAACAGAGTAGTTCAAATTTGGATCTTAGATACTTGACACAAAGTCATGTGACTTATTGTTTACATTTGTATAACTCATCGGGGAATGCAAATTCACCTCATCTTGATCATAAAAATCATCTTCATCACTGTCGCTTTCGCTGAAATCTAAAGCCTGGATCTTTACTTTAATTGAATTTTTCAGTTCTTCTTTTGAATCAATGTCCATATCATATTCGTCATTCTTAATAAAAAGGTAATTAGATGGAATATGAAATCACTTACAATAATGCCTAATGCACATTTTAGCTTATACTGAATGTGATCAATTGTTTGTTTCATATTCCCGCACTTTTTCTCATCAAGAACGAGATTTATTGAGTTGAAATCTGCACTTGTTAATTCTTCACATAGCGTCTAGAATTGAGTGTCAATGCTTGAAGCACTCTCGGAGTTAGTAACTACTAGACATGTTGGAACTTGCTGTTCAAAGGTTTTAGGGTTTAGATTCTGCTAAATTTAAGCTAAATATATTCACATCCCAAAAAATTATAAACTTCCCCATCTACTTAATTGATGTCATTTTATATAAGTTTAGAAGATAAAGGTCTTAAGTGTATAATTTAGTTCTGCGTTATTGCTCTTAATTGTTTCAGAAATAATGGTATCAAATTGGCGCATATATTGCTCAGTGTGCTCTTGCTTTTCTTTGTACTTTGCAGGATTATTAAGCTTTCCCTGTCCAGAAGAGCTCATTCCACCTTACCCTCCATAAGTCATATGTGTGTCAATTGTTGAGGCATTCATATAGTTCTTTTGTAGGGTACTTGATTGGTTCCATAGTTCAACATAGGGCGTATACAAAACCCCAATACCCTTAATGAGGTTTATAAGTGCTTTGATTTGTAAAGAATTTTTAAGGGGATAAGGTTATCAATAAAATGCGAGACAAAAATGACAAGTGTTTGGGCTTTATATATGATGAAGTATATATAGATTTAGTGTTTAAACTGCGCTTTGGATGTGATATATATAGTTAATAATTCAAACCAGTACTGAATTATAAGTCTGTTGCTCTTCTCTTAAAGCGAAGTCCATCAACTGTTCGCTTTTACTGCTTAAAAGCTGTGTAATTAATACAATAATAGCTGAATTCGATGCATTAGAGGAGTTCAAAGTTTCTTTAAAAGCATTTGACTATCTTATTAATGAAAAAAACTTTGATGTATTGGGATCGCTTCTCTCTCGACCAAAGATCTACTTATTTCATCGCCAGCTCCTTGAGTTGAAAATCTCTGCATAATCTGTAGCTAACATTTATAAACAAAAAAATGGCATATCTTACAAAGGGGTGAATCGTATCAAAAAAGTGATTGATTTCACTTTGCCATTTTATAACAACAATTTAAATTATATTTATGATTAAATGCAGAGAGAATAATATTAAGTTTATACATGCTGATGGAGATGTGTTTACCTTGAACACTTTCATCTAGAAGTCTTTGTATAATTGACTTAGTAAAATAGGGGTATATGACTAGAAAGTTAAGATACAAACAATGGCAATTCTTGGAGGTATTAGTGAAGATGCTGGTTTAGAAAATTATGTTATTTATCCTTGCTCTTTTAAGACAGAGCAGTATATTAAATTTTTAGAACAGCTGAGAAAAGTACCCTGAATAAGAAAAATTTTACTGTATGTCTATAAACTTTCTGTTTATAAGGCAGACGAACAAGGAAGAGTTATGGACAACTTAGAATAACGCCAGTGTTAAACGTGCCTTACAGCCCATAGTTTAATGGAATTGAGTTGTACTAGGATATATACTACCTTATGCATGACCTGCCTATCGATACAGTAGACTTTATAAAAAGTTTAGCAAAGAGAGTAGATAATGAGTTGGCTTAAAAGTGTGCTAAAGAAGAAGGATTGAATGTAATTAAATAAGTGTTTTAGCGTTAAGTTAATGAGCAAATAAGTCAAATTTAAAATTCCTTAGAGGAATTTGGCTTTTCTTTCTTTTCTTCTTCTTGTTTCTTCTCTTGCTGCCATCTAAGTTCATTTAATCTGGTGCTGAATATTTGAATAAATTCTCTTACTAACTTCATACTTTATCTGCTATTTTGCTCTATGAGAAGCTTGCTCTATCATTCATCAAGAAGATACAAATACTAGATTTCCTAAAGAGTTAAGCTACAATTCTTACTTGAAATACAAGGGTGTTTGCGTAGCTCTGATAGCCATATCTCACTTATCTTGATTCCTAGTTTGTCCATATCATCTGGAGATGAAATACCTCTTTTTATGATATTCTTGAATAATTTCTTTCAATTAATTACCTTTGATTGTTGCAAGTATGCCAAAGAAAAAGTATATTTCAGGTAATTTATTTGACAACTGCTTCTTAATAGGCAGGTACTACGATACCTCTGGGTCATTAATTGCATCCTCATATAAAATAGTCACTGAGATTTCTGGATAGTTTGGAATCTCTGCAAATTTTAATTCTTAAGTTTTCAATTCTTTATTTTCTTTACAGAGTATCGCTTTAAGAAAGGAAATTTTAGTACCTTCCATAATTGGCAGGGACAAACCAACTACATAATCAAGATTAGCTGCTATGAGTTCATTACCTTGCTGCACCAGGTAGCGATACAAATCCTCCTTGCTTCTAAATCTTTGAGTCAATTCTTGTGCTTGCACTCTTTTCATTGCATCATTCATTGACTCCATCTTGTTTCCAGATTTAAGAAATGATATTCAAATTTAAGTTTATTGATTTCAATTATATACCTCTGTATAACTTACTATTAAATATGGGTATTCTATAGGAGATCAACCTAAAAAGGAAAGGGTGAAGGTTTTGAGAAGGTTCCAAACTTGAGAGATTGATATCAAATTCTACTTTTATTGTTCCATATTTTTAAATTTCAATTGATAAGTATTAATAAGGAGCTGCCCCTAAAATACTAGTACTTAATTAGGAGCTTTAATGAATGTTAATACTTAATTAGGAGCACCCTAAATTTAAACACAAAATCACAAAATACTTCCTAAAGCAGTACATACTTAAATAGGTGCTCCTCCTAAATCGGTACGTACTATAATTTACTTATTATTGAAAGTTAAAATGGTTACTTTATCACCCATATTAAAAGCTGGATCATCTCTTAGCACTAATTTTTATTCTCTAATACTCTAAAATCTTCCCTTGAAACATTTTGGCTTGCAAAAGCTCTGAGTTATAGAGGCAGTTTTATAATTTTAAATTCAAATTTAAATATAAGCGCTAACATTTTAAGAAAAACAACAGCACTTCTCATCAAACTAAATGAGACTTACCTTTGGCAGCAATAAAAAGTGTGATAGCTGTGAGATGAACTCTCATAAGGAACTACCAGAGCTATCACTTGAGGTCTCTGTTCTTAAAATAAAAATAAATTATAGATAATAAATGGCAAATAAGCTTGTGAGAGAGAGAAAAAAATAGATAGAAATAGCAGAAGAAATCGAGGTATTTTTTATGAGAAGTGTGAAAGTGAGATTTCACTAATAAATCTAGCTAGTAAAGGCATATGAAGTTACATTAGAAAGCTAAGCTTAAAGTATACTTTAAGTATGACAAAGTTAATGGAAAGTATGAATACTTTTAGAGGCATAAGTAGTGCACATATACAAGAGACTTCAAGATACATCTATTAAAACCTAAAAAAAAGAAATAGAAGTTGAAGATTAAGACACTCAACTTAAGTTGCTCAACAAGATAAAAGAAAGTGAGTCATTTTAAGTTGCGAAACTTTAATAAGCAAGCGAATCAAAGTATGTGATTATAACACGCAATCTCCTAGCATCATAAGTCACTAAAATCATGATAAAAATATAATACAATAAAAATTCAGTACTTGTATAAATTGATAAATATACTTCTCTCTAAGCTTCCTTATTCTAGAGGACTCTTATGACAAGAAAGTTATTAAGCATCATCAGTATGCTTACAATGTATCTTTTTAACTATATCCTTAGTGATCATAAATATTAAATGGAGATTATAAATGAGTATTAAGTTCTAACCAAGGCTAAGTTTAAAGAGTGGTTTAACTTAATAAAGACTACTACTATTTGAAATGACACTAATATATTTCTATATTAAGATATTTCATAACTGATCAAAGAAATCATAGATAGCTTGCATTAATATAAACCTAAACAATATAATGTATCAAAGAGCTTCATAATTTAAGCTTTATTCACAGAGATTTCAAGCCTGAGAATATTATATAGACCTTTTCATCAGTAAGGGGGATTACGTTCATTGATCATTGATTTCAACAGAGCCTTAAGAGTGGAAGTATCAAGGCTTGGAAGTGTAATGGGAACTCCAGGCTATTATCCAGAAAGAGAAGACTGGAGAGATGGAGACTATAATGGGATGCGTGTGTGTCTTAGCAGCAATAATAATAAAAGAATGGGATGTGACTCGCAATGATTACTAATCAAATGTGCGAGAAGGATGCAAAAAAAGAATAAAGGAATTTATTTACAAAATAAGAGCGTCTCAATCAATGATATAAATAGTAGAGACAATAAAATCTGCTAAAATAGAATTTAATTGGGGAAATTAGATAAATTAATCAAATATTTAATTATCATAATTAATAATAGCAATGAAATGGATAGGCTAAAAGTTCAAATTACTAAACTTAAAATATAATTAGAGCTAATGTTAAACTGTTTACTGTTTATTTTCAAATTATAATAATTATTATAATATTTAAAAGTTTGACCAAATTTTTTTTAAACTATTAAACATTTAAACAAATTAATTATAATTACTTATCTGCTGGTCAGTAGTAGTCAATCACTAATTGATTATTGCAGATCTAGCAATTAAAAAAATAAAGCATTACCCAGATTAATTACGTTTCTGCTTATTTTTGAGTAAACATTTATGCATATAAATAAAAAGAAAAGCTTTAGTTTAATATTTATTATTGAATTAGGATTTAGATTTAGTAAATTAGTGAATTCGAGAAATTTATAAATCATTAGGACTCAAGTTAACTACAGTCATGTTTGAGAAGAACAAGCTATGGCTTCATTTTATATTTTATTAAAATTTACTATATTTTATTAATTTATTTCTCATTTTTAATGCATAAAAACATACTTTAATTCATCCATCTCTTTAGAAGTTCACCAGACAATCTTTCAAAAACACATTGTCCAGTGGACAATCATTTCTTAACATTGTCAGGCGACTCAAAATTAATAATCAAATTCCAAATAGAACTAAGAGATTTCAACATGGATATAGAACAAAGATCTAAGTATCCCTACTAAATAGAATGGTTTCATTAATATCATTTTAAAAAGTCAAACAGGCACCCTATATGTTCCAAAAGGAATATATAGGGTGCCTGTTTGGAAAATAATAATAGAAAGTTAGATAAATGATTAATTTCAAAGAAAAAAGAAAAAAACTAAAATATTAAGATATTCTGAATTTTCAAAAATATTCAAGGATAAGGATGCATGGCATTCTTAAGCAATTAAACTTAATTATGAGTACTGATATTAATTTATTTAATTTTAATAATTTCATTGTGATTGTTTTAATTAAGTTAAATATATAAAAAGGTTTGACTTTAATTAAACTGAAGCCTAATGAATAGAGATATATTTAATTGGAGATTACTAAGTAATTAAATATCTCAACTGAAGGTAATAATTATTACTTACCTGAGATTTTAATACTAAATACTGCCCTTCATTAAGATGTTCGACAGAATATTTCATATAAGTCAAGTAAGTTGTACTTTCCTTAAATTATTATTGCATATTCTAACTTTAATATTTATTTTTTTGTTAATATTTGAATTTTATTTATTTTCTTGGCCTGACAATCTTTTAAATAATTGTAAGGCCCCCATTTTTTTTTAATGGTTTTAAGTATAATCAGTACCAATGATTTTAAATTTATTCTTTGATTTTTAATATAATTGCTTTTCTTATTATTGTATTTTTTACTATTAGTTTCCTTTTCAGTATTGTTAATTCCTTTTGGTTTTAGATATAGTCAAAATGGCTTTTATAGGGTGCCTATTTGAATATCTCATATGATATTGATGGACCCTTTATATTTATTAGGGATAATTAGAACAATGTTCTAAATTCTTTTCGATATCTCTTAATTACTTTTGGAAGATAATATCTAAAATTACCTCGCCTGACAATTATTATAAAGGTTGTCAGGCCAGATCAGTATTTTACAGACTTATAGACTTCTTAACAACAGCATCTTGACATATTTCTTAGAATTCACAATTCCTGATTGAAAATATTTTAAGTTTCAACAAAGTTCAACTAGCTTCAACAAAAGCCATTGGTAAGTATAAGAATCTGAACAAGAAAGACTTCATTTAACTTGACTATTATGAATTCTTTTTATGTGAAATTTTTCTATCTTTATTTCCAAATTTTTTTCGAAAAGCAGTATGATTAGCTTCTGAAAATTTTGTACATCTTTTATGTAAGTTATTAGATATCGACTGAAAGGGTAAGTTATATGTGATTCCAAAAATTCTTTTCTTCATTACTTTTTTAGTAAAGTCATACCACCTCATTGCTCACTCCTCTTGCATTCCCAGGTAAGTAATAATCGGTTTTAGATTCATTTATTAATACATTAAATATTTAGGACAATGTCACTATGACAACTACAAGTACTATCGCAACATGGAATCTCCAAATAATACTAATACCCCAAAACCCCAAAAACTTCTTAATCACTCATTATGAAAGTAAGTTAATTAAGAAATTAATAATTAATAAAAAATAAGAATATTCTTTAATAAAAATTATAATCATTCGTTTTTTATAATTTAATATTTTTCTTCTTCTTTAGCTTCTTTATCGATATTTTTTTGGGTTGATTTTTCTTCAGAGTTTTTTAATATTGATTAAATTAAATTTTTCATATCCATTTTCAATTCATTCACTGTGGATTTGATTTCAGTAACTGTGGATTCGATTTAAGTAACTGTTGATTTCATACCATTCTATGTGGCTTGTAATGCTTTATTTTAGCTTTCGTGATTCTTTATGACTGAGTCTTGATTTTTAATGATTGTCTGTAAATTTTTAACGGTTAGTTCGACAGTCTTCACATGATTTAAAATCTATTCATCTGCATTTATACTCTTGGTATGAGTCTTGTAGATTGTCTTCTTAATGTCTTTCACAAATCCTTACCATTCTTAATTATCATCAATTTAGTTCTCTACAGGTCTCCTGAATATGATATAACTTGGGAAATATTTTTAATTCTAAAAGTCATCATCATTAAAGTAAGACTCTCTTTCTTTAATTAGTTGAGCCTTGATTCTATATGATTCTGCCATCATCTTCTGCATTACCTTCTCATAAGACTCTGAGATGACTGCGATAATGAAATTAAGAAGGATTATGTTCAAAAAAAGAACAGCTGATATCCAGACAATCCATGCAAAAATAATGTGAGCATCTTATAACTCGTAGAAATTTTCGATCTAAAAATCCCCAGTGGACGCTCTAAATGCCATAATGAAGTACCCAAAGTAATTTATTCCATTATATTCGATATTTTCATCACTGGTCTTGATTTTGAGAAGAGTAAATATCAATCCATAAACAACCAGGACAAAACCATATAACATAATGAAATATCTTAGATCCATAAACACGGCTTTTAACATGCTTACTTAATAACTAAAGCCCTAGAATACCCTCAAAATTGAACATAATTTAATGAAGACCATAATTAACATGCAACTATGCAAAATAACAATTCCATTGGAAGCTATCTCTTATATATCTAATATCACAATAAGAAAATAGAGAATTGTCATTGCCTAATCAATTATATTCCAAAGATCATTAACATACTCTACAAAGCCTATGCTTCTTAGCATCCTAAATTCGTAATATTCTTACAAAAGCAAATAGCCTACGCAAGTTAACTTGGGTAATAACACCCTGGGGAGAGGCAGTTAAATTGTTTTCTCATTCTTTTAAAATGTTCTAAAAATGATTAAAACATAAAAGTAACATATTATAAACGTTTTGTACTAGGTCTAAAATGACTTCTCAAGGAATCTAGAGGCAAGCCCAGATCATAGAAACATTTCATATTAACTTCATAAAACCATTAAAATTTTGGAGAAATATTAATATTTCTCCAAATCTTTAATGTTTTTGGAAGTTAATATGAAATGTTTCTATGATCTGGGTTGCTCTAGATTCCTTTAAGAGTCATTTTAGACCTAGTAGAAACGTTATAATATGTTACTTTTATTTTTAATCATTTTTAGAACATTTTAAAAGAATGAGTAAAACAATTTAACTGCCTCCCCCAGGGTGTTATTACCCAAGTTAACTTAAGCACTAGCTATTAAACAATGCTTCTAGAATCCTCTTCTTCAACTCCTTCTGTATTTATTGTGAAGAAATATAGATCAGTTACATAGCTTATTAAAAATACCAAGTAAAGGTAGAATTAGTTAATGAAAAATTTATTTGTGTAAGTATCCCATTTGAAATTCAGAATAGTTTAAATGAATTCAGTTTCATAGTATTCGAAATTTTATGAGTCTAAAAGGTTTCTGATTAAATCCTTGCTTGTCATTGTTTTTGGTATATTTATCAAGTTATATTAAATCTCAGCTAAATTCTGGTCATTGTTCTCATTTACATTATGACCAAGATGTTTATCATAATCATTCCACAGTGAGTGATAATTGAACTACTTTTTATCGATTATAGTTTAGTATATTACTGAATTGTCTTTGGAGTATTAAGGGTAAGCTAAACTTGTAATCTTAGGATAAACCAAATTAGACTCAAAGTACTCTTTTAGATTGATTTATTTTTGCAGCAAAAATTCAATGTAACCATCGATGCAATTATTGTATAGAAGGTTGTTATTAAATTTCAAAATCATATTCAAGATCAAGCCAATTTTTCTATATTAATGTTTCTTTACTGAATAGTCTAGTATGTTACCTTTATTCAAATGAGGAGCACATATCTATGGACTCGTAGCTGGATTTATTTGCAAAAGCCTCTTGTAGCATTCTTCAATTACTAGCTCACTTCTATCGTTGCAAGAAAAAATGAAAGATCTTGATAGACCTTAATTCAAAACCCCAAAACCCCTTCAGTAGTTTGATTGAGTTTTTGATTGATAAAAGTAGACTATAAGTGCATACTTTATTAGGGTTTTAATAGGGTTTATTTAGGGGATTAAGGTTTAATTGTAATGTAAATTAGTGTCTATTTTAGGTGTTTTATATTAAATATTCACTCAAACAGTACCTTGGCATCATAAGGCAACTTTCTAAACTTAATTTCTCCTAGCAAACTAATTATCTAGTCGATTGTATGCTCTGCTCTGTTTTTAGGCTTCAGGATAATTTGCTCAGCCATATCTCTCATTTTACCTTTGATCTTATTTTGCTCTAGATACTGCTGGATTTTTAGCTTTGAATCTTTTTCTCTTCTACAACTGTAATAGTCATTTCTGTGCATTTCGCACTCTATTATTATTGCTGCTAGAGCCCAGATATCCCACCTAATATCTCCATCTCTCCAGTCTTCTCTCTCTCTGGAAAATATCTAGGAGAGCAGCGAACGTTGGCCAGTCCTGAAGCCTGAACTCTCTACAAATCTATTGAAGTCTATTATTACCACTTTGAGTTGTGAAAAGTCAAGCATAATGTTTTCAGGCTTTAAATCTCTGTGCACGTATCCTAAGTATGCAGCTCCTCAATACCTTTGCAGACATTTTTTAGAATAAGACGTAGTTACTTTGGACACCTAGTAGTCTTGAATATAGTCCCTTAATGTCATTTAGTAGAAAGGACGCGAAAAGCTACATGATTTTAAGTAAGGAGAATTGCTTCAAGTTTAACTATAAATCTCTGTCTATCCCTTGCTTAGTAAGAGCTTGATACTCATTGACAAACTCCATTTGATACTTGTCATCGCATTTAAAGTAATTGAATGGATAAATCTTGTAAGAAAACTGCTTATCAGTTATGACTTTTTTCTCAAAAATATCCTCAAGAATAAGATAACTTTCTTTGCACTCAGTTAGGCCATTTATATTCAATATTGGAAGCTTGAGTGCATGCATCTTGAGAGTAATTTTACTATCTCAGAAGAAGAGAGGTTCCTCACTGCTTTAATGAGTAAATGAGTTTATTCTCTTTCTTAACTCTTTGCTCCTGAGATTTTAAAAGGTCTCTTGGCTTTCTTTTTTAATGAAATACTTCACCAGTCTTGGATCTATGACCTCAAACTTCTTACCATGGTGTTTTTCGAGGTGAACTTTTAGATCCTTTAAATGATTTAATTACTTATTACAATAATGGCTGAAATATTTTCCATATATCCTATCATGCTTAAGATTGAGCTTGAGTTTGTTAGAATGCTGCTCTAATATATGGCGTTTGAGAGCAGATTTATAAGTAAAGCTCTTCTAACACTCTTCACATAAATGATATATCTTTTTTTTCTTCTTCCTCTTCAACCATTTTTATTGGTACCTCACATTATATTTCTTAACTCTCTGTATATCTATTTTACAATTGAATTGCTATTAAAATTCTGAGACCTAAGGTAAGAAAATTTCAGGTTAATATTAGGTAGAGTCATCACAAGTCTAAATTTTCTTTTGATTCATAAAAGAAAGTTTTTGCTGGCTAATGCCAAGAAATGCCGCTTTTCTAGGTAAGTTACCGCTCATTTTATAAATACTATCAATAATTTTTATAAGCTGGATAAATTCTACCTTTAAACAAAAGTAACAACAAATCCTCAAAGATTTAGAGAGGTTTGATAAGAATAGAGTGTGTGGCATTAGTTTCAATTTTCTTAAATTTTGAGATAATTTATATACTAATTCATCCATTTAATACATTAAAATGCACCTAAATGTGCATTGTTAAGTTAGGTGGTCCTCCTAAATTGGTTCTCGCAAAATTAGGAGGAGAAATTTAACAATTTAATTTTTTTATGTACCACCTAATACGGTTTTGAACTTTAATTTAATTTAACCTCCTAATTAAGTTTTTACTTAATTAGGAGCACCACCTAATAAAATTAATTATTATTAGGAGCAATTTAATGGAGATAGATTGATAAAAATGGAAATCAATCTGTGAAACTTGGAGCAAGCTTTTCAATGCTTCTCCGTATATCTTTTTAAGGTTGACCTCCAGTTGGATCTATCTATTTAGTAGTAAAATTTTAGTAAGTTTAGAATGGATAACCATAATTTTAAATTTCATTAACATTTCTACAAAGAGGAAGCAAGATGGAGTCTATGAATGATACAATATAGGATATAATCTCAAGATTTAATAGGTAAGTTCAGAAGTAAAGAGGACCTCTACAGATACTTGGTATAGCAAGGTAAGTTTTCATGAAAAATCATTACGGAGTTGGACTCTTCTTGCCAACTTAGGAGGGGAATAAAATCTCATTCTTAAAAGTCTTACTAAGTGAAGAGAAAAAAGCTTTTAAGTCAAATGAAATAAGGACGATAGAGATACCTAACTACCCTGAAATCTCTATTACAAATCATTATGATGATGCTATGAGTGATCCGGACGTAGCTCTCTACCTTCCATCAAAGCTACAGCTCTCTAATAAGTTGCCAGAGAGAAACTTCTTCTTTGGTGTTCTTGCAACTTTGAAACCTGAGTACTTAAATGAAGTTATTTAAGAAGCTCACAAGAAGCGATACAGCATCTCTCCTGAAAAAAAAAGAGAAGCAAGGTATTTAAATAAATGACACCTGGCTGTAGGAACTTCAAAAGCATCCTTTCATCTCAAGTAAGCTTAGTCTTCTAACTTTATAGAAAAACCTGGTACTGCTATATACTTGATGAAAGAGCGAAGCAAATTAAACAGAGAGAGAAAGTCTCAAGTAAAGCATTAATTGAGTAAGAGACTCTTCAAAGATTTCTAAAAGCCAGACGAGATGAACATAGATGCAGGGGCTGGCACTAAGAGAAGAAACATGGGCCCAAGCAAGCCTTAAGAGGAATAAAAAAAAGAGAAGCCAAATCCCTTTACGGGCAAATTTAATATGTGAACTTATTCATTCGTTTAAATCTAAAACTTACTTATAACCACAAAATCTCCCTTCTCTTGCGCACACTTTTGCTTTATCATCACTGACTCTCTTAGCAGCACTCTTAATAAAATCTACTGTATCTATCTTTAAATCATGCATAAGATGGTACAGCAGCAATTTCTTATAATGACCTTTCAATAACCCCCACTATAATTCAATTCCATTGAACTGAAGACTGTAAGAACATTAAATACAGATTTTATGTTTAATCTTTCGTATTCCTTCCTTGAGTCTTTAGTTTTATGAACTGACAAGTTATCAACGAAAAGAATAATCTCTTAGTCAGCGTACTTATCTCTGAGTTATTGCAAGAACTTAATATATTATTCTGTCTTTATAGAACGAGGGTGAATAACATAAGTCTCGAGGCCACTATCTTCACTTATTCCACCAAGAATAGCATGAGTTTACACCTTATCCTTTCAGTCATAAACTTCTATATTACTATACCTCATGTACCAAGACCTTGATATATATGTATTGAATGTAAAAACAGCCTCATCAGAGTGTATGAACTATATATATTATGCTCTTGAGACCTCTGCATTTAATCGAATATATAATTTAAATTAGTCTTATAAAATGGAACATTAAAGTCAATCACTCTTTTAATGAGATTGACTGTCTTGTAAGATATTCCGTTCTTTTTTTATATGCTAGCTATCGATTTAGCATAGATGTGTAGCTCAGGGAATAGGCGATGAAACATCACAGCCCTCTAGGATAAAGAGAAATGAGCCCAGTATTTAAGAGTCTTATCATTAATAAGATAATCGATGTGATGTTGCTGACATTTTAAGGATCTCTTAGGCTTAGAATTTAGATGTTATCTTTTTTAATTCAATGCTAACAGACAGTGAGACCTAACAATAGCAGGAGATTTATGGAGCAGCCTTGCTCTAGACGTGTAATTAATAATAGGCTAGTATTGATCACTATAACCATAACATCCATAACTCAACTTAAACAAAAAATCTATATACTCTTTGTCATAAACTGACCCCCAACCTCGCATACTCTCACTTAAATTACTAATATTTAAACATTAAACCCCTACATAAACCCTATTAAAACCTAATAAAAGTATGCACTAATAGTCTACTTTATCAATCAAAAGCTCAATCAAACTACTGAATGGGTTTTGGGGTTTTTATTGTAGTTGAAAATCTCAATCTCACTCATACTTTGAATATCTTTGCTTAAAGTGAAGTCACTCAGATTTTTAAATTTAATTTCAGCATTCTTTTTCAAATGATAGAGAGACTTAAATTCATATTAAGTGAAATGAATGAGTTAACTGTTTAAATCATAAAATTCAAGCTTGTCTAGAACAACATCAATTTTGACATGAAGCTTATGCGGGTTGATTTATTCGAAATTATTTATCAATTAGTTTAAAATGCTAGTTCTGTATACTTATTTATCATCAGCACAAAAGAAAATGTAGTTCATTTAAAATAGTTCCTTATTTACAGAAAATGAACCAATAAAATCAAAATCATCTAAATCAAATATGATGAAATCTTGAGAACCAAAATCTTTGATTTTAAGTCTAAATATTACTATTTTTTTTTATCATTTAAGTAGAAAGTCTTAACACATTAATCTTAATTGATTTATTCCATTAATTCAAAATTAATATCCATTAACTCTGGAAAAATTAGGTTAGTAATATCGGCTATGGGATCATACACCCTCCTCCATAATGCATATTTTTTATTTTGTAGTCATATTGAGCTTTTAACGCTGAGGAAAAGAAGCAGATAAACTACTTGTGTGCGATCAAAAGTTTTTTAGATATGACCCCATTTAAGTTCACTTTTTATTTATAAAATTATAGTAAAAATATGCAAATTTTTCCAATTTTCTTATAAAAATCTAATTTTTTTATAAAATTTTAATTTAACCACTTATAGAAATTTTTATTTTATTTAATTTATCAAAATAAAGGGTGGGAATGTCTAAGTCATTGGCAACATTAATTTTTCTAAATTCATCAAAATCCTAAGTCGGTGACAAAATAAAAAAATTTTATTTTCCAATTGGGATCATTAAGTACCTCAATAAATATGAAAATTTTATCACAGATAGTAAATCAACCTTCATCATAACAACTTAGGCATTTCACGGACACTAATTCACATATAAAATATATTAGAATTCCAATAATAATTTGTTTCCTTTTATCAAATAATTTGATAATGAAAATATAACTATATAAATATCAATTAAATATGATTACATGACAATTAGTGTATAGCATACTTCAATTTACTTTAATTTAAAAATATCATTATTTTTTATACACTAATTGTCATGTAATCATATTTAATTGATATTTATATAGTTATATTTTCATTATCAAATTATTTGATAAAAGGAAACAAATTATTATTGGAATTCTAATATATTTTATATGTGAATTAGTGTCCGTGAAATGCCTAAGTTGTTATGATGAAGGTTGATTTACTATCTGTGATAAAATTTTCATATTTATTGAGGTACTTAATGATCCCAATTGGAAAATAAAATTTTTTTATTTTGTCACCGACTTAGGATTTTGATGAATTTAGAAAAATTAATGTTGCCACGGAATTAAACACCCCCATTTAAAGTAAATTCGTTTTTTTGATTTTTAAAATTTAATACACAGAATATTAAATAAATGCATTATACTATATTTTGATAAATAAAAATAAGTGGACAAATTAATATTTTGAGGAAATATTAGGTTTTTATAAAAATATGGAAAATTTTGTATATTTTACTATAATTTAATATTAAAAAAGTGAACTTAGATGGGGTAATATCTCGAAAATTTTTGATCGCACACAAGTAGTTTATCTGCTACTATTACTCAACGTTTAAAACTTTATCAGACTACAAAATAAATAATATATATTATCAGGGAAGTTAAATCCCATAGCCGTAATATCAAATTATTTGGGTGTTGTAGTTAATTGCGAGCTGTAGTAACATTTGCAATTTAAATGAGAGAGCTTGCAATATATTAAACAAAGCAGGATCTAATATGTACAAACCTTAATAGATCACAAGGCTCAGGACCCCTTGTACGCAAAACGATAAAACATTAACTACAGGGGTCAAGGATGCGACAGCTCCTAGTGTGGGAATATCAGGTGGGGAATGCTCCCCGATTACGTATTTAATCTATTTAATTAGTGATTTGATGCTTTAAGTTTTATATTTAATCGTTAAATATTCATATATTGTTAATATTAAATGTCTTTGAGATATATTATAAGACATTTTCTGTTTTAATTATGCTAAATCTCTTCTCCAAAGAGCTTCAAATAAATATAGCTCAATTTATTAATTATTTCCTGATAATGTATTATTTAAATATTTGATGCAATACTAAGATCTGACAAGATGCCTTCAATTAAATTACTATGTTTCAATTTTTATTTATATATCATTAGGAGATTAAGGTCTATATCTTCATATCTCATTCCAAGTTTTTCCTAATCGATGCCAATATAACTTGTCCTCCCTACTGTATGGACAATCAAAACCCCAAAAACCCTAAAGTAATTTGATTGATAAAAGTAGACTATTATTGTATGCTTTATTAGGTTTTAATAGGGTTTATGTAGGGGTATAATGTTTAATTATTAGTAATTTAAGTGAGCGTATGCGAGGTTGGGGGTCAGTTCATGACAAAGAGTATATAGATTTTTTGTTTAAGTTGAGTTATGGATGTTAAGTTTATAGTGATCAATTATGAAAAATAAGAGGAAAACTTTTATATAAAATGAAAAATGAGTAGACTTATAAGTATTAGTATTACATAGAACAGAAATAATATCTTAGAACAGCACTGTCACCTGTAATGTTATTTTCATGCAATATTCTATTTAACGTTCCAGTGCTTGAATATGTATTGCTAAACTCTTGTCTATCGAAATTATCGTCTGTTGCTTACACCACTCTGGTAGATAACTATTGCTGAAATTTAAATTTTTTAGATATGTTTTTTATAACTTACAAATTTTATTGAGTAACCAGTCTCTCCATCTCCACCATGTTTTGTTTTCCTTATTTAAATTAAAAATTTCAATTTTAATTAAAGTTTCCCACTTATTTTTCATAAATACTAGCGTATTATTAATTACACGTCTATAATTTTCAAATCTCCTGCAACTGTGAGGCCCCACTATCAACTAGAATTGAATTAAAATAAAGAGATAGCAAATTAAATCTAAGCCTAAGAGACTCTTAAAATGTTAGCAATATCACATCGATTATCTTATTAATGATAAGACTCTTAAATACTGGGCTCATTTCTCTTTATCCTAGAGGGCTGTGATGTTTCATCGCCAATTTCCTGAGCTTCAGATCTCTACTTGATCCATTTATAAAAAACAATGGAATATTTAACAAGACAATCAATCGAACAATTAGAGGGTGATTGACTTTAATGTTCCATTTTATAAGACTAATTTAAATTATATATTCGATTAAATGCAGAGGTCTCAAGAGCATAATATATATAGTTCATACACTCTGATGAGGCTGTTTTTACATTCAATACATATATATCAAGGTCTTGGTACATGAGGTATAGTAATATAGAAGTTTATGACTGAAAGGATAAGGTGTAAACTCATGCTATTCTTGGTGGAATAAGTGAAGATAGTGGCCTCGAGACTTATGTTATTCACCCTCGTTCTATAAAGACAGAATAATATATTAAGTTCTTGCAATAACTCAGAGATAAGTACGCTGACTAAGAGATTATTCTTTTCGTTGATAACTTGTCAGTTCATAAAACTAAAGACTCAAGGAAGGAATACGAAAGATTAAACATAAAATCTGTATTTAATGTTCTTACAGTCTTCAGTTCAATGGAATTGAATTATAGTGGGGGTTATTGAAAGGTCATTATAAGAAATTGCTGCTGTACCATCTTATGCATGATTTAAAGATAGATACAGTAGATTTTATTAAGAGTGCTGCTAAGAGAGTCAGTGATGATAAAGCAAAAGTGTGCGCAAGAGAAGGGAGATTTTGTGGTTATAAGTAAGTTTTAGATTTAAACGAATGAATAAGTTCACATATTAAATTTGCCCGTAAAGGGATTTGGCTTCTCTTTTTTTTATTCCTCTTAAGGCTTGCTTGGGCCCATGTTTCTTCTCTTAGTGCCAGCCCCTGCATCTATGTTCATCTCTTCTGGCTTTTATAAATCTTTGAAGAGCCTCTTACTCAATTCATGCTTTACTTGAGACTTTCTCTCTCTGTTTAATTTGCTTCGCTCTTTCATCAAGTATATAGCAGTACCAGGTTTTTCTATAAAGTTAGAAGACTAAGCTTACTTGAGATGAAAGGATGCTTTTGAAGTTCCTACAGCCAGGTGTCACTTATTTTAATACCTTGCTTCTCTTTTTCTTCAGGAGAGATGCTGTATCGTTTCTTATGAGCTTCTTAAATAACTTCATTTAAGTACTCAGGTTTCAAAGTTGCAAGAACACCAAAGAAGAAGTTTCTCTCTGGCAACTTATTAGAGAGCTGTAGCTTTGATGGAAGGTAGAGAGCTACGTCCGGATCACTCATAGCATCATCATAATGATTTGTAATAGAGATTTCAGGGTAGTTAGGTATCTCTATCGTCCTTATTTCATTTGACTTAAAAGCTTTTTTCTCTTCACTTAGTAAGACTTTTAAGAATGAGATTTTATTCCCCTCCTAAGTTGGCAAGAAGAGTCCAACTCCGTAATGATTTTTCATGAAAACTTACCTTGCTATACCAAGTATCTGTAGAGGTCCTCTTTACTTCTGAACTTACCTATTAAATCTTGAGATTATATCCTATATTGTATCATTCATAGACTCCATCTTGCTTCCTCTTTGTAGAAATGTTAATGAAATTTAAAATTATGGTTATCCATTCTAAACTTACTAAAATTTTACTACTAAATAGATAGATCCAACTGGAGGTCAACCTTAAAAAGATATACGGAGAAGCATTGAAAAGCTTGCTCCAAGTTTCACAGATTGATTTCCATTTTATCAATCTATCTCCATTAAATTGCTCCTAATAATAATTAATTTTATTAGGTGGTGCTCCTAATTAAGTAAAAACTTATTAGGTGTTAAATTTAAGGTTAAAACTTAATTAAGAGCATATTAAATTTAAAAATGTTTAATAACTTTACCTCCAAATTAAGGATGGGATGTACAATTCTGGAATTTTTGAAATTCCTGCACCATTCTGGAACTCCATATCGAATGAATCTGGAATTCCAGATACAGAACTGGAATTCAAGTTCTGTGCAGGGATATCTCAATATATGATAACAAATTATAATTAGAGTAATATTAGATTTTTAAAAAAAGTATAAATATAATTTTATATATTATCTATTATCATATAAATTCTTTATTTAAAAATTAATCCAAATTTAATTCATTATCATAGTATTATTCCAACTTTTAAATTAGTTTTTTATCTCTCTTATTATTTTTTTTAAAAATAGTATTTTAATTTTTCTAATTTTATTAAAATTCATTATTATTAACTAAATCTGCATTATTTTTAACTTTTCTCATCGTTGATTTTATATGTGTTTAGTTTTACAATAAAACATAAATAAGTAAATATTCTAGGCTTTGAAGTTGTTTTACTTCTGGAAAGTATTTTTATGATAAAAATTTTTAATAAAAATATTAATATTTCATAGTATAAAAAATACACATTATAATTCCTGTTAATTTAATTGTGATAAAGATCGAGAGACATAAAATTCAATCTTAAATGAAATGTTATATTTGAAGAATTTTTATCAATGATAAATCATTTAATATTAATTATTAAATAACCATGAACTATGTCAAAAAATTAAAACTTTAAATAGATATTTTCCTAAGTTTCAAAATAATTACACTTGAATTTTTTATTACTGATGATAAATTAAATTTAATGTCAGTTAAGAATTTGACTTTCTTTTAAAATTAAATAGTAATTCTTAATATTTAATTTATTAATCATAAAAAAAACAACACCTATTTTTCACCAATGAATATATTATTTATATGCAAAAGAAATTTCACATAAATTTAAACTTCATTTAGTTGTTTCAAACAAATTGCAAAAGCCTTTTAATATTTCTCTAATTTAAAAAACCATTTTTTTTAATGGCTAAAAATACTTTAATTTTACAAATAGTAATCAAATGAACTATTTAAATATTAAATAACATGAGAGATATCGCTTATTTGTTTCAAATGTTTATTTTAGAAATATCAAATAATTATCTTAATTTTTTTCACAAAATTGTCTAAGTTATAATGAAAATTACTTTATAATGAATAATTAATGCTTTAAATAATAAGTATTTTTATTCAAAATATAAAAATATATTAAGCTTAATAACTCTAATTAATAGATTCAAGAAATAAGCCAGTTTGCTATAATTTAAGTGATTATGGATAATATTTTAAATGATTACATTTGAATTAACAACCTAATTCTTTATACTTTTTTTATCATATTCTTTATTTTTCAAGATTATTAAAAACTAATATAATCATTCTTGATTTGGTAATTATAAAAATAGAAATTAAATTGGACATAATTTTGTTATTATTATAATATTATAAATAGCTATTTTATTTGATATAATTTTAATATATGTTATTAAATTTTTTACATTTAATAGATTTAAAAAATAGTCTTTATTATTAGGTTTTTGATATTAAAACTTGCATTTATTTATTATGTCTACAATTTTATAAATTATTTTTATTTAAATTTTTCTTAAATGTTAAACTAGGTATATTATAAAAAATAAATTATTTATTCATTTTCATCTAACTAATACGTAAAGCAAAATATAATTTTTTGAAAATTCCAGATCCAATGAATCTGGAATTCCATTTCTGTATCTGGAACTTTTTTCATGATTTTGGAATTTTTTTCACCAATCTGGAATTCCAGAATTGTACACCCCATCCCAAATTAAGTTCAAACTTGATTTGGATGACCACCTAGAGAAAAAATAACTTCATTAGCAGTATTATAATTTACTAAAAAACGTATAAAATTCTCATAAAATATCTCAACTTACAGTCTTCTATTCTTATTTAATTTTCTTACCTCTCAGCAAAAAATCTACCAGAGTGTCATATACTCTTCTATTATAGTTTATCAAGGTATATTTTATCATTATTATAAATAAAATATATCAGTAAACTAAAATAAGTGCTAATTACCTTTTGAGAAGAGAGGCATTACTTGGGTAAAGTCAATAAAAATTATCATTTCAGCAACCAAGAAAAGTAGAGACTAAAGACGCTTGTACTCAGTGGGAGCCTACTTATAACAACTTTGACCAGTCTAGCTTTGAGATTTAAATATAAGTTAAGAAGGAGGTCATCAAAGAAGCTGTGCAAATTGAGGAGGAGGTTAAACAACCCGCTATAGAGCATTAAAAATTACAAGCCAAAGTATACTATTAATGTAAAGGATGCAAATAAGTTTTCCTCTACAATTCAACTAACAAGAGACATTTGAGAGATATACACAACGATATGCCTAGGTTATATATAAAGCATTAAAATAAAGAGGGGAAGTATATTTGTTAGTTCTGTGAGAAGCCATATTCTCATACAAGAGACCTCAAAGTGCACTTAAAGAAAAAGCACAATCAAAGTTTTGTATTTATTCATAAACCTAAAGGAAAAAGATTCCTATAAAACAGAAGATCAAGAAATCCTGCGAGTCTCTCAGAGTTGAGGTAAAGAAGTAAGTCAATATAAAGAAAGCTGTCAAGAATTTTCCTGTCTCAGAGATAAATAAAATCATGGTAAGAATTGAGGCGTTGAAGATTCCTATCTTACAAATTATTGACTTAGATTCTTGCCTTGAAATCTACCTCACTCTTGAGGATAAAGTAGAGAAGAGAGTCATCACTGATGACTAATATGCTTACAAAATATATCCTTTCAATTACTTCCTTGCTGATGAAAGGTTTTAATTGGAATTTGCTAATGAGTATTATACTCTATAACAGGCAAAGTTTGGAGAGTGCAAGTATATTTTTTAGCTAGATGCTATCCTACTTGGAAAAAATCATGTTGCATTTAGATTTCCTCTCCTCGAGATTACTTACAGAGAATTTTTATCTGAAAATAGATGCCAAAGATAATTGGCTTGTACGTGCAGCAAATAGTTGAGGGTATTGAAGAGCTTCGCAAGCTTGGCTATGTTCATAGAGACTTAAAGCCAGAGAACATAATGATGGACTTTCAACCTCTTAGAGTTTATACTATTGATTTCAACAGAGCTCAAAGAGTGCAGGCCTCTGCATTAGGAAAAGTATACCGTACTCATGGATATTTTCCAGGGAGAGAGGACTGGAGAGATGGAGACACTTAATGGGTTATCTGGGCTTTAGCAGTAATAAAAATAGAGCGACGTGCCAAGAAACGATTACTTTAGCTGCAAGGGTGAGAGAGATTATAAGTAAAGAATAAAGCAATATCTCGACTAAAATAAAATAAATGGAGGTATCAGAGAGCTCGCATACTCGACTATTATTAAGCCAAGCTAAGAGAAATAATTAACAATAGAAACAATCAAACAGCAACTTAGAAAGATAAAATTGAGAGAACTGCCACATGACTCTAAGCTTATTTTTGTGTGAAATATATTAAAAACTCGCTTGTTATACTCACTTAAATTACTAATACTTAAACATTAAACCCCTACATAAACCCTATTAAAACCCCAATAAAGTATGCGCTAATAGTCTACTTTTATCAATCAAAAACTTAATCAAACTACTGAAAGGTTTTTGGGGTTTTTATTGCAATAAGCAATATAATCATTCAAGGAATTTAAAAGTTCACCTAATAAAACCATCATGGCAAGAAATTTGAAGTCATTAATCCTGAGGCTGGAGAGGTCACTCTTTAAAAAAGAAAGGCAAGAGATTCTTCAGAATCTTTGGGACAAATAGTTAAGAAAGAGAATAAACTCATAAAAGCAGTGAGAAACCTCCCTGTCTCTGAGTTAATAAAATTCACACTTAATATTTGAGCACTAAAACTTCCAATATTGAATATATTTGACCTTAATGTGTGCATAGAAAGTTACCTTATACTTAAAGATAAGTTAGAAAAAATGTCAAAACAGATAATCAGTTCACATTCAAAATATATCCGTTTAACTACTTCATATGCGATGACAAATAATCAAATGAAATCCATAATTAAATACCAAGCACTATATAATAAAGCTCGATGCTATTCTGCTTGCTTAAGATCATGTAGCTTTTCGTCTCCCTCTACTCTAAATGACTTTAAGAGACTGCATTTAAGATTAAAGGATTCCAAAGTAGTTACCTCTTATTCTTACAAACGTTTGCAAAGGCATTGAAGAGCTGCTCACTTTAGGATATATTCATAAAAACTTGGAGCATGAGAATATTATGCTTGACTTTTCACCCCTCAAAGTAGTAATAATTGATTTCAATAGATCATAGAGAGTTGAAGCATCAGGACTTGGCAAAGTCTATGGTGCTCCTGGATACTTTCCAGAAAGGGAGGATTGGAGAGATGGTGATTTTAAGTGGGATATATGTGCTCTAGTAGCAATAATTGATGAATGATATGGCAAGAAATTATTATTATAGCTGTAAGAGAGATAAAGATTCAAAGCAGAGAATACAGCAATATCTAGACTAGAATAAGATAAAAGGTAAAATGAAAGATATGGCTGAGTAGATAAACATTAAGCCTATCCTTAGAGCGGACCATACAATAGACTAAATAGTAAAGTGGATAAGAGAAATAAAGTTTAGAAAGTAGCCTCATTATACCAAATTCACTTTTTGAGTGATTTGTAAAAATAAAACACCTCTAATACACACTAATTTACATTACATTTAAATATTAAACCCTAAACCCTAATTAAACCCTAAAAGAGTATGCACTAATTGTCTACTTTTATCAATGAAAAATTCAATCAAATATATTCAGGGGTTTTGGGTTTTGAATAATTTCTCACTCGAAATGTTCTGAGCTTATCTCATAATTTTTATGTTCTTCATTCAGGACATTAAAAGTTTTACATCTATGACATTGTATTTCGATTAAACCAAAAGAATTCGTCCATAGGGACTCGTACATTTTGATATTAAATTTTTAATAAAAGATTTGCTCTTCTATTAGCATTTTATCTTTGATTCAAGATTTTTTTGAAAAAAATCAGAATTTAAATATAAAATTTATTAAGAATATAAGAAAATGAAAATATGTGAGATCAGAAGGTGCAGTTTCATAAACTTAAAATGCAAGTTACAAAAACATATCTTAAATATTAATTTACATGGGTGGCACCAAGATCGATTGAGAAGTACATGCGAGAAAGAGTCAACTTAAGACTAAAAATAGACAATAAATATTACACTCATGCTAATGGAGCTAAGTATGAAGGAGAATGAAAAAAATGATTACGCTTTTTTGTATATTTCCATTTTTGATTATTACATTTACTATTGCTATTATTATTATTCATTAATTTTTTTAATTTTCAGCTTATTTAAAAATATCTTTATTAAGTTCCTCAACTTTTCATAAATTTAGCTATAATATAAATTTGTAGTTCTTAATTATTAGTGATCAGAATTGTGTTTGACAGCTTCAAAAATATTGATACCAAATATAAAAAGATTGAATTAATACATTGATTCACTAAAAAATTGGTTAAAAGGATTTAATAGGAGGTATTTTCTCTTTCCCGAAATCCCCTCAGTTCGAAAACGTTATTAAAATTCGCAAATGACTCTCACAGTTCGTAATTGACTACATCTCCCAATTATTTGATATTTTATGTAAGATTATATGATGCTAACTTAATGAGAGAGTTGTTTTAGATCGCATACTTGTTGATCATTACTAAGTTATTTCCAATCTACACAAGTACTATCTGATCCTCTGACATTTTTAAGGATTATTGATGAAATACATACATAATAGGAAATTAAAGAAACACGAAATACATTTACTCTTTATTACAAATACTAACTGCAAGTTAAATCATTTTGCTTAATTACAAATTTATTTAGAACACTTTTAATTACAAATTTTAATATTAAAATAATTATGACTTAATTACAGATTGTATATTGCACTGTTTAATGTTTTTTAAGGTTTTAAAAAATAAAGGCGAACTTTAAAAATAGTATAGATTGTACAATGTACAGTTCGTAGAAATTAGTTTTTTATTTTATTGATTGTACAGAATGAATTAAAGTGTCTTTATTATTTAATATTTTAAGTCATTCATTATATTAGAGCACTTATTGAAGTTCAACTTGGTGAGCCCTCTTCATAACTTCTCTTGATTACTGTTAGTTTCTGTTTGATCCACGTCGGTCTCATCTATGATTGCTAGTTCCTCTATCATAAACTCTAAATCCCTATCTTCGATCAGTCGCTGCTTCATTACACAGCTAGCTCAATCTCATTGAATGGAAACCTCTCATCTTACCTCTGCATCTTTTTCGTGAATTCTGCCATTATCATCTTGGTTTCAAATGACTTTCTATCCAGTTCACCCATCGTGTAAAATAGCAGCTGATTTGATATTGCTATCACCTGGCAGTTCTTAAATCTAACCACCGCTTTGTATTTGAGGTTCACTGAGTACCTTTCACCCTCAAAGAATCTTTTTAGGTCGTCTATTTTTTCCCTGTCATAAAAGATGTCTCCCTTGATTTCATATGTTATTACAAACTAAGGCTCTGATTGTGTCTTGCTTGAGTCATTAAAGAATCAAAACCCCAAAACCCCTGAAGTTGTTTGATTGAGTTTTTGATTGATGAAAGTAGACTATTAACGCATGCTTTATTAGGGTTTTAATAGGGTTTATGTAGGGGTTAATGGTTTAAATATCAGTAATTTAAGTGAGAATATGCGAGATTTGGGATCAGTTTATGACAGTGAATATATAGATTTATTGTTTAAGTTGCGTTATGGATGTAATGATTATAGTGATCAACTCAGACCTATTCTAAATTACACTTCTATTGCAAGACTGCTCCATAAATCTCCTGCTACTGTTAGGTCACACTGTTTATTAGCATTCAATTTAAAGAGATAGCATCTTAATTCTAAGCCTAAAAGACCTTTAAAATTCTAGTAGCATCATATCGATTATCTTATCAATAATAAGACTCTTAAATACTGGGCTCATTTCTCTCTTGCTTAGAGGGCTGTGATGTTTCTTCGTTAATTTCCTGAGCTACACATCTCTGCATAATCCATAGCTAATATCTATAAAAAGAATGGTATATCTTACAAGACTGTCAACCGCATTAAGAGAGTGATCGACTTTAATGTTCCATTTTATAAGGATAATTTAAATTATATATTCGATTAAATGCAGAGGGCTTAAGAGCATAATATAAAGTTCATACACGCTGATGAGGCAGTATTCACGTTTAATACCTTCATATCTAGGTCTTGGTATAAGAGGTACAGCAACATTGATGTTTATGATTAAAAAGTAAAGGTATAAACTCATGCAATCCTTGGGGGAATCAGTGAAGATAGTGGGCTTGAGACTTATGTTATCCACCCTCGTTCTATTAAGACTGAGTAATAACTAAATTTTTGCAATAGCTCAAAGATAAGTATGCTGACTAAGAGATCATCCTGTTTGTTGATAACTTATCAGTTCATAAAACTAAAGACTCAAGAAAAGAATATGAAAGGCTAAATATAACACCTGTATTTAATGCTCCTTATAGCCGTCAGTTCAATGGGATTGAATTATATTGGGGTCTATTAAAAGGCTACTACAAGAAACTTCTGCTCTATCATTTGATGCACGATCTGAAGATAGATACAGTAGATTTTATTAAAAGTGCTGCTAAAAACGTCAGCGATGATAAAGAAAAAGTGTGCGCAAGAGAGGGAAGATTTTGTGTTTATAAATAAGTATTAGACTTAAACGAATGAATAAGTTAACATATTAAATTT
>ARYC01000868.1:0-112051 GCA_000711775.1 Oxytricha trifallax | reverse complement strand
TCATGAAGAACATTTCTTCTCCTATAGTAAAATCAGCAGCTAATTACATTAGAGAGATAAATCGAAAATAAATCTGAAATCGGAAATAAAGTATGAAATCTTAAATGCAACAAACATCACTCACATAAATTCTTGAGGCAACGAATTTAAGATTTTTATGAAGAGCATATTATAATCTATCATTTATCATCTATAAGTTTTTCAATATCAATTCACTGAGCAGAGAAAACCCCGAAACCCTTCTGGATAATTTTCGGAAAATCAAATTTTTGAAATTGTGTTTTCAAAAATCCGAAAATTATCCAGAAGTGTTTCGGGTTTTCTCTGCTAAGTGAATTGATATTGAAAAACTTATAGATGATAAATGATAGATCATAATATGCTCTTCATAAAAATCCTAAATTCGTTTCCTCAAGAATTTATATGAGTGATGTTTGTTACATTTAAGATTTCATACTTTATTTTCGATTTCAGATTTATTTTCGATTTATCTCTCTAATGTCATTAGCTACTGATTTGACTATAGGAGAAGAAATGTTCTTCATGAGATAATTTGCTTAAGATTTGATTTGAGTTTTTCACCATCTAATTTGCCTAGCGAGAAAAATCGATAATATTTCTCATCATTTTACAAATTTTTTGACCTTATTTTCAATTTATCTCTGTATCCTAAAGGAATTTGTATTGGAATATATGCCCTATTCGATAGCTTAGGGTATGGGCTACAACTTCTACCCTACTCATCTTCCATGAGTCTCACACTGAAGGAAGTTATTGAGGGAAAAGTAAAATTTGGATGCTCTGACTTTTGACTTCAATAACTCTCTAACCTAATGTCTATAAATTTTCATATAAATATTCTACTTAGCTTATAGAATTGTCTATCAAAACATAATTCTAAATTTTTCAATATCTCTTCACCCAAGAGAGAAAACCTCGAAATCCTCTTTTTCGAACCCCCTCATAATCAAAAAGTTGTACTGTGATGGAAAAAGGAGTATATCTTCGTTCAAAGTGATAGATAAGTGATGAGATCTGAGTTCTAACTTTGGAATGGTGTCCGGAGTTTGTGTCCGGAATTTGTGTCCATTTGGAAATGTGTCCATTTGACTAGAGGTGATGTTTGTTACAATGTAACAAACATCAAAAATTGGTCGAGTACCTGCAAAGAAATGAAATTATCTCAGGCAGCGATTTTTTTCATGACTTGACTCTAGAAGGAATAATGTAGATCAAAACATGAGCTACATGTTCCATCCTACTCATAATTCATGGAAAAAATCACTCATAGAGATATTTCGATTTTAGTGAAAGTCAAAAAAAATTCATATGATTTCGTGTATTTTAACGATAAAAATGCGTATGAATTTCCTGATGAAAGACTCAAAGAAGATAAAATGTAGACCTTGATTAAATGCACAAAAAACTTATTTAGACCAAGTCCTCAAGTAATTTGGTTGAAGAGATAAGAAAGGAAGAAGTTTGGGGCAGAGAAATATTTAAAATCGATTTATCTCGATGGGGTAAAATTTTTTGTGAATACAACAAGAATGAAAGTTAGTCGTTAAATTTTTCTCTACATCTTATACTTTTAAAATTATTTCATAGCTATTTTGTATAGAGAGATATTAATTTATCAGGAGTTAAAAATTTTAAAAGTTAAATTTAAAGGGTCTACAGTTAAGATATGATAAATCTAATTTGATTTATCGATGAGTCAAATTATTGGCTGTTAAAATATATCAAATTCAAATCAATATCAGTTAAAACGATACTATAAAAATCAAAAAATACTAAAAGTTGACATTTAATTTATATATTAATTTTATTTTATCAATTTTCCATTTTAAATCTATTTTGATAATAATATATAACTTTATTAAAAACTGTTTTAACAGCTTTTATTCAAAAATATATACTGCCATGTTTTATAATCCTCCCACAACAAAATATTGTAAAGTGCGAAAAAAGATAAATATATAAAATTTAAACAAATTTAATTAAAAACACTTATTTTTCCGATTTCATTTCTTTTTCTGTTTTATTTTCCACGCAGTGTATTTACAGAAATAAATTCAGGAGTACAATCCCAAAACCAATTAGAATGGGGAAACTTTATAAGAAACCCCGGAGACATAAAGAGAATCAAATGATAACTCAAATCTTCATGGAGCTTACGTTAATCAAAATGGCGAACCTTAAAATTATCAAACTGTCTAATTTGAATTAGATGAGCCAACTGATAACAATATATGGAATAATCAATATCAAAGACAATTTGACATTCAGGAAGAACATAAACTATAGTAACCACAAATACATCAAAGAGATATTTCATATTAAGTCAATTCACAAATTTAAAGGGAATAATAGCATGTATCAATGTTACATGCTTAGAATCAATATGATAATATCAAGTACCAAAACTAGAATAATTTGTAAATTCAAAGACCTTAAACTTCGTAACAATAAAGAAGAAATAATTCAGAGATTTAATCTACCATTCAATAATATATGTTGAACTAAACAATTGATAGTACTTAAAATTATGTCTAATAAAATGATATTTAGAGAAGTTAAAATATACATGTTAGACATTCCAGTGTCAATCCTAAAAATAGTATCATAAATAAACTAAAAAAAAATTAACAAATATTTTTAGATAATAATTATTGAGAACTTATAATAGGGTGAGAGATTTAAATTATTAATCTAAGGTGTAAAGTATGAGGAAAATCATGAAATAATTGATTAAAACTTATCATTTATAGTTAATTCATAATGATTCATTTGTTAAATATATAGTAATTGGCTTTTTTACTATAGATTTTAAAAGCAAATTTAATAATTCTTACTCTATCCTCTTTAAATTTTAATAAAAAGTATATTCCTAGAACATACAACTCAATAATAATAGGTCAAAATTCAAAAAGGCCATATTAGATATTTTAATCTTAACAAAACATTAACTTAATGCTAACTTTATATTAAAATGTAAAAATTACTTTTCATTACTCATGAAAAGTATCAAATAAATTTATAAATAGAGTTTTATTATTTTTTGCGTAATTAATCAACACATCTTTATTAATTTATTTATAAAACAGTTAAATTTCTAAAATTATTTGTATTGGAAATATTCAAAATGTTAGAAACTATTTTTTATTTTAATTTAGATTAATGATTTTAAATATTTTAGTCAACTCCTATTAATTGTTTTAAATTTATTCTTTAATTCTTTAAATATACTCTAACAAGCTTTATCTACATGAAAAAATATATTTTAAACCTTTACCACATAATTAAAAATTTTCATTTTATAAATCAACTATATATATCTACTTTCTTGATTAACTCGAGATTGTTTATATTACTTTAAAACACTCTTGTACTAATTTAAATGTTTTAAATGAACACCAATTAGGAATACAAAATAATGATGAAAAAAATCACAGAAAAGACAAAAACTTGAGAAAAAACTTTTACTAGAATAAATAATAAGTTTCCGATTTCGATACTAAATATCAGAATTAAGAAAAAATTGTGATAAAAATGCGAGATGTTTAGAATTCTAATAATTCCTCATTCTTAGAGTCCCTTGAAAAATCAATTATGTACTAAACAATATAACCTAAGTAGCATTAGCCCTATGTCTAGCTTTAATAAAATAAATATAACTTGGACTATCCTACAATATTTGATATTAAAATTTCTTTTACTATAATTTAATTAAAATTTTAATGTTAATAATTATATTCGATTGTATAGTTAATAGTGAAGTAAGCTTCCATTTAGATTCTATTTTGAAGGATCATATTCCTTTTAATTAAATTAGTGAATTTATTCTTCCTCATTACAAGAACTTGAACTTCAAGTCAGTATTTAAAGCATCTACAGTAAATTTTAGTAAATAAGCTCTTAATGAATGTTTTGAATCTCAAATTAGAGGCTAAACTTTAATTTTTATTCTAAGTGAACATGGCCAAGTATTTGGAGGATATTTATCAAAACCATGGCCAAAGACTGTTGGAAAATACATGGATGACTATGCTTTTATTTTCAATTTATCAAAAAGTACTATACATCCTCAACAAACTAAAGTTTTTCAGAAAAATATTGGAGGTGACCTCTAACAATCAAGCAATTACGCTTTTGAACTGAATCAAGGTGAATTATTTGCATTTGGTGAAGATATAAGAATAAGTAATAATTGTAATACTGAAATGACTAGTTCCTGCAATCTAGGTCACACGTATGCATTAAATTAAATCTTAGAAAGTATTAAATATTTTTATTTAAATTACCAAATGACATGAAATATGAATCTATATAAAGCCAAAATTACATGGCTGGAGAATAAAAGTTCAAAGTCATAGAAATATAAATATTTACATCAGTCAGTTAATTTGATAATTTTGGTATTTTATTTTTAATTTATTTAAATTTGATTGAAAGAAATGTTAAGAAATAAAACGAACTTAATAGCTAGGTTAGTTTTTATTTTCTTTATTATTAATTTTAATTGTAAATGAGAATTCATGATTTTATTTCTAATACTCTTATATTATTTTAATCTTTAAAGAATATAAAATATTTTTTTATATCTTAAAATTAATTAGGTAAATATGATAATTATTAAGAAACAGATAAAATTAAACTAAATATTTCACGAAACCAAAAAGCTAAATAATAAATATTACTTGCTGCCTATTAAACCTAAATGAAAAAGATAAAAAAATTAAATTCTCTGCATATTAGTATATTTTATTAAAAATATTATGAAAAAAGTTATTAAATTTACTTTGGAAATAGTAACATTGAAAGTATAATACGATATTTCTTTCATAAAACCTCTTTAAAAAGTAATAATAATATTCTAGATTCTACTTCTTAATCGCAGTTAATCATTACTTTCTTTTAATAAATTTTTTAAATATTTACTATTCTTTTTCTTTTAATATATATTTATAGATATTATAATTATTTGATGCTGAACAGAAAACAATACAGGGGCTTAAGCCAGCCAGATTTAGATAATAAAATATTCATACCTTGACTTTAGAGAGCGAATTTCATCTGACCAAATGGAAACCACACCATATATTGTACTAATTAGCTTCACACCATGCAAATTCACCGATTTGCTTGGGTAGGTATATGTGGTGTTTAAATTCGTTGTTTTTACTTGCCAAATTTTCTATTAAGTGTTAATATTCACGTAAAATCCCTTCTTAGCAAAAACTTATTGTCTGTTTGCTAAGGAGAAAACTCGAATGAAAATTTTAATGAAGCTTTCTTTTGCAAATTTTGGTCTCATTTCTTCACTAAAGAGACTCGAATCTAAGATCCAAGTGACTGAATCTTTCCTCCAAATCTATCCTTGGTGCAATCTACCCCAGGTTACAAGGATAGATGTCTCATTCAGTTTTAATACGACATACAACATCAATGGACGACGTTATTTTTGTTGTGATCCCCTATATCTTGCCTTGCTTATTCTGAGGAGGTCCTTAAATCCGATACTTATCTCATAAAAGCCAATTGCTTTCAAGGTTTTGAACTCGGAGAATCAGATTTGTTCGAGCTAATAAATGAGGAAATTATATTTAATTCTAACCTTTATTGAAAGATTATATATAGTTATGAGATTAAAAATATGATATTTTTAAACCAGTGAAATATATAATAAAGAATAATCATATTTTGAAATCATAAACTGTACTAAATATAAATGAGAAGGTCAAATTCTGTATTTCAAATTAGTAATGAACAGCTTCTATAAAATTTTCAGAATGAGGAAGATTTGAAGAAAAATATGATTTATATTAATATAAAAATACTAATTGCTAAATAAAATATATCTAAAACAAATTTCAACAGAATAATGGGTTCTAAATCCATAGTAATTTGAAATTGTACTTGTTTAAAATATAGTAATATAAAATGATTATTTTTTCTCCGTCTTTACTGGAAAAATTGTAACGGATATGAGTTGTTATATGGTATTTTATAAAGTTTTATAAATATAATCCTTCTTGGAAATCCTGAATGTTGACATAAAAGAAAGGTAGCTAGTCTACTACTCGATAGTTAATAGTCACCATACTTACTTCTATAAAAGGACGACAAGAAAATGTCTGCTCTCAAAATTCTTTTCCCTTTATAATAATCACCTAATAATTTAACATAAATTATTCACAAAAGACTAACTTTTTTCCTAATGCATATTTTTTGATTGGGTAAAAAATGGAAACATGTATTTTATTTTAATTTATTCTTTTTAAGATATTTTATTTTGAATATATTTGAAAAAATAAATACCTTCAAATCGATACTTTAATATAAATATTATAAAATGCAAAATATTTGAAAGGAAAATTCTTTCGTAAAGAAAAACATCTCGGAAAGGGTGCATTCGCAAATAATTTAAATTTTTTTCTTCAAATGTCTATAAGATAAGCAAAGTTCAAACTATAATTAAATATTTTAATTCTTTAAACTTTTGCTATGAAAGTATACAATCAAAACAAATTTTTAAATAAAATTAAAAATATTATAATATTTTATGTTTACAATATCATATAATAACTAAACAAATTGAGCAATGTATTTTATTAATTATCAATAATTATCGCAATGATTAATATATTTTATTTCACTTTGAATAATGGAGATATTCTTTAAAGATTTAAATAATAATTTTTAATTAGTTTCAATTAATTAATAACTTAATCCAATTTGATATGAAAAATAATATCAAATAATCTAAAAATTTTTAATTAAATTTTAAAGCTTATCGTTATTATTCTATAGTACTAATTTATATTAAGAGGTATTAAAACAAATTTCTAAAAATAATTAAGATTTATATATAAAAAAGATTCATTTATTAATAAAACAAAAAGGAAATGCTTGAACAGGATCTAGTAAATATATTACACATTTTATTTAATAAAATATAAAATAAATTGAAAAAATAATAGATAGATCTAGTTGAATTTAAAATAATGTCATAAATAAAGAGCAAATATCTTTGCTAAGTTAAGGACTCCTTTTTCTAGAAAAATGAGTAAAAATTATGCATTGTCTATGAACTTGCATAGCATGGAGATCTGGGGAAGTATTGTAAACTAAATTTTAAGGAGAAAAGAATTCCAGAAGATTTTATAAGTTTAGATATTTTCTAATATAATATCGCTTGAATATATTTTATTACAAAAAAATAAAAAATATCATTAAAGGGTAAGTTTGTTTTCTTATATAATATTTGCTTTAAAATAAAGAATGAATACTTTTTTTCAGACAATCAGCTTGTTAAAAGAAAAATTTTTGGATATTTAATTATCAGATTATCAAAATTATATTATTTCTTTTAGAAAAAAATAAAGATACAGGGTGCATTTTATTTATTATTCATAAATGTTTATAATTAACCTATTATATACTCTAATTATATAAAGTTTTTAAATGATTCCCAATTATAATCTAACAATATACTAAAAAGATGTGTTAAAACAATGGTTAGCATAAACTGCATTAGGTTTGAAAGAACTACATTCTAGAAACATCATACACAGAGATATCAAGCCATAGAATATTCAATTAAAACATATTAATATAAATGATTCTTGTCTTTGACCACGATGATGTTAAAATTGCAGATTATAATAAAAATGGTTTATTTAAATTATAATTTAATTTTATATGGACTGGCCAAGATCGTTAATAGAAATTATTAAATATTTTGTTAATGAGGACACTCCTTTAATCTAAAGTGTTAATTTAAATTTTACTAAAGAATATATGTTGTTGGAACTATATCATATATGTCGTATGAGATTATTGTAGGAATACAATTGATTTGGGAAAATGAATTAAAATTAAATTAATTAAATATTAAAATCTTGGCAGTTATAAAATCCAAAGTGACTCAAAATTCAAATTAAACTCGATTCTACGGTAGATCCCGCAATTTTAGCTGGACTTTACTATTGGCAATATTCCTATATCATCCTAGGAAGCGAGATATTTTGATTTTGAGCTAACTCCCAAAAATAGTAAAAAGGGTTTTTCTCGCTTGGGAGTAGAGATAAAATCATTATAGCAATAACAACCACCGTCTTAATTTTAATGCGCTATCCACAGAGTATAATATTGTTAGGATTTGGAGACATTTTCCAAAAACATAACTGCCATGATTTTAATATTTAATTAATTTAATTTTAATTCATTTTCCCAAATCAATTGTATTCCTACAATAACATTTAAAATTTTATTTTTCCTTAGTACATTAAATAATATCTGAGCATTTTAATAGTTATTTATAAAAGATGAAACAAGGTTTGGAATATGACTTCTCTACAGATATCAAAATTTAAATTTATTTTTGTATGTTATCTTCTCATTAGGAATGACATTTATATATTACTTTTAATGTGCTTAAAATAATAATTAAATATCACAATAAATAAAATATTGAAGCAATATTAATTTTTCATATAGAATATTTAAAAAAAATTAAAAAAAAATTTTATGAAAAGAGTATATTATATTTTTACTAAGAGAAAATTCTAATTTTATGTATTTACCTCAATAAATAATAAAAATGAAAAAAAGTGTTCTAAAAATATTCCATTTTTTAAATTATATGACTTTTATATATTTGATCACAAATACAATCCCTAATGTTACAGATTAAAGCGAAAACAATATTCCGGAGATAGCAGGTTATTCAGTAGAATTTGTTCATATGTTAAAGACTATGATTAATATAATGAATTATTAATAATAAATTATTTAATTTCTTTTTTCACAAGTATATATTCAATATATTTTCAATTTTAATGATCAACATAAAAAAGGAATAAAGGCCAACTGTGGATGATATCTTAACGAGCTCTTTGATTTTTAAATATTATTTTATTATTAAAAAATTAAATCTAGATTACATTTGATTGCAGATACCTAGGCAATTAAAGATTTCCGAAAGTTTTTCTAAGTTGGAAATTTTATAAACTCTAATTTTAAAATAATTAAAATTTGTGTATAAATTTACTAGAGAGTGAAACTCTAGGAAGAGATAAACTTACTGGAAATTTCAATTTTGATCAAGGTTAAAACAAGAGAAGTGATCATAAAAAGAATGCATAAAACCCAATTTTATAAAGTAGTTAAAGTTAAGTTAAAAGTTTTGTGTCAGACTTACTTATTTAATTGAATTGATATGAAATTAAATAATAAATTAGAGACATTAAAATTAAAATTATTAATAAAAATTACTAATATCATTTTAATTAAAAATCTTTTTTGTCAATCTCATCAGAATTACTTACACAATGTAAGAAGATAATTTTCTTTCAATTAAAAAATAAAAATTGTTTTTGAATCAATAAATTAAGTCTATTAAATATAAGAATATATTTCTAATAATGATGTATTAAATTCATACTTAAAATAAAAAGTTTTCCTTAAATTTAGTGCTTATTATAAAAGTATTTATTTTTTTTAAACATATTTTTCAATAGATTATTAAAGTAGCTATCATATATACATAGTAATTATTGTAAATTTTAGAATATTTTTGAATTTGATATTACGAGTTTTTTTTCCATAAAAATAATAGATATTTAAACAAGACAAATAAAATTAATAAGAATTCCATTTGAATAGGCTATGATTAAATTAAAAATTTTAATCCCACTAAATCTGTTCAGATGAGATAAATAATGTTGATCAATCAAGGGTTTTGGGGTTTACTATTAATTATATATATATATAATGCTTAATTGTAGTCTAACAGATTTCAATTTTCATAATAAAAGGAATTAAATGATAGGTTATAGTAAGATTAATATTAAAATAATTATTTTATATTTTAAATTTAATTCAATTAATCTGTCTAGACTCTACCACTTTAGATACAACCTTCTTACAAACTTTTATTTATACTTTTTTAAAATTAAATTTAAATTTATTTATTTTTTAGAACTTGAGCTAGAAAATAAGTAGTTTGATTAAATAAAGATAAAACAGCTAAATATTTCACAAAACATAAAGTAAATTACTATGAGTACTAAACATGCTAAAGAAAAATTGCCTAGAACTGATTTGCCTATGTTAGAAGATAAAAGAGAGGAACGCAAGAAAATCTATAAATCCTTTAATTTTTTTCTTTTTATTAATAAAATTCATATTTTTTAAAAATAGTTTAAATTTACAAAAGTTTAATTTATTAACTAGTAATATTAGCTTAAATTTTAAAAATATATTCCAATATTTCTTTTTTAGACAGGATCGATTGAATTTTTGTTCAATAATTTTATTTTTTATTTTTTTTACATCTAAAAAGGTAAAATATTTTTAGTGTGAGTAAATGAATAGATTAATCAAAATTTATGAATTCTTAATTATCGAATAAAATCATAAAAGTCTTAAATAAAGGAAAATTTATACATTTTAGAGAGATTTGAAATTTAATTATCTCGAAAACTATATTGCAGATATACGCACGATATTCTGACTGTAGAGCGAAACTTCGCTCCAATAGTTCAGAGCGAAGTTTCGCTCCAAATATACAAATATGTCGTCTGCCGAGGTGCATCTCGGAAAAGTCAGCTTGCTTTACGGGAAACCACTTTTTGATTTCCACCCTCTTTTTAATTAAGATTACTATTACTTTTAATAAATTTAATTATATATAAATTTACGAATTTTACTAAATTTATAATTTATCACAAATCCTAATTCTTAATAGAGAAATTTTATTATGTTAAAATTATTTAAGTTTTAATTAAAAATTAAAACCTTATTATTAAATTTATTAAAAATAATAGTAATCTTAATTAAAAAGAGGGTGGAAATCAAAAAGTGGTTTCCCGTAAAGCAAGCTGACTTTTCCGAGATGCACCTCGGCAGACGACATATTTGTATATTTGGAGCGAAACTTCGCTCTGAACTATTGGAGCGAAGTTTCGCTCTACAGTCAGAATATCGTGCGTATATCTGCAATATAGTTTTCGAGATAATTAAATTTCAAATCTCTCTAAAATGTATAAATTTTCCTTTATTTAAGACTTTTATGATTTTATTCGATAATTAAGAATTCATAAATTTTGATTAATCTATTCATTTACTCACACTAAAAATATTTTACCTTATTATATTATCCTTTAAATTTTACTGAAATTATATATTTCTTCTTTAATGTAAATTTTTAATATTTTTGCATTTGTCCTAAATTTACTGTAAATCCTAATTTTAATTTTAATCTACTCAATGATAGCTAAAATTTTCTTTATCTTAATCTTAGTATTAAAAAAAGATTAAATTAAAGTAATATATACCTTTATAAATTTAAAAATTTTAAGAATCATTTAAAGAAAAATATAATTTCTTAAGTTATTAATTATAAACAAAATTATTTGGATAAACATCACAAGGCGCGTAAATACTCATAATATGAATTTTAGTTTAGCATAGAAATTTAATTAGAAATTTTATTATTAAAATAAAATATTCTATTTACATTGAAAGATACATTAAATAATTTGTTTTCACAGTTATTTTAACTTAAGTAAATGTATTCATTAATACTAGATGCAGGGATATAGGGTTTAAATAATGACTCCAAAAGTATAATAGACGAAGTTTAGTATTGAAAACAATACTAAATAAGCAGGTTCAGCTATTTATATATGAAACTTTAATAAATTATTTATATTTTTTTAAGCTTTAAGTAGCGTAGTAGAAAGAAACCAACAAAATATTATACATAAAGACAGAACTTTATCAACTAGAAGATACAAAAATTAGGAAATTAAAAATTAACAGGAAATCTCCTTAAATAATATTGAAAAAATGCTAAAAAGCTATTTAGAAATAACTAAGAAAATTCTCTATAAAATATATAAATTAATATATTTCTTTACATTCCAATAAAAGGATTTTAGATTTAATTTTATAAAAATAATAGTATATTAAATTGAAGAACGCTTTAAAGAAATAGAAAATGAATAGAAGAAATTGCTTTAATTAAGTTAATATTTCTATTAATTATGGTTATGTTATTTTGCTTTCTAAACCAAAGAATTAGATTAATGAAGACAAATCCTACTAAAATTTAGTTTATTATATAGATATATTTATACTACTAAACCATTCTTCAAGTTAGAGAAATCGTTTATTAATATTTACTTAATATTTTAATAATATTTAAATAATCCTAATTGGAAACATGATTAATGCTAATATCATAATTAAATAGAAAATATTAGTTTTAATCATATTATCATATATAATATCATTTCTGATGCAAAAGACATAATTAAACGACTAAAAGATGAAAATCTAAGGACTTGCTAATCAAGAGAAACTAATTAAGAAACTGACTTTAGCAATTATAATACAGAGCAATAAACTAATTCGATCGAGTCTCCTATCAATAGGGATATAAACATTCGATTAAATAATAAATCTGAGTTTCAAGATTTAAGTGAAATCTATGAAAATAGGAAAGTTAAAGCTAGAAAGGGATTTAAAAAAATAGATCAGCAACAAAATCAAAAAGAATCAAAGCAATAAAACATTAGAAAATTAATACAGAGGTATGCATTAGATAAAGATATAGCTTAAGTATTAAATCTTTAGTATTAAAAATTAAAGAGAAATCCCTCAAACATAACTAAGCAAAAACCTTAAAACTTCTAATAGTTTAGTCAAAAAAATTCTAATTAAGTGCCAACTATTTCATCTTAAACACCATTAACTCTTAGCTCGACAAAATTTAAAGATTATGTATCGATTCATGTTAATAATGGGATAATGTCTTCTAGAAATATAAATTAACTCAATAACTTAAAACAATCTGCAAATACTGGCTTTAGAAAGGAAGGAAGCATTAAAAACAATAATTTGATTAATAAGACTATAAATCTTCATGCTAGATAAAAGAGTGATACTTCATATATTAACAGTTATAGTAAAGTGGAATTAAGAAATATTGCTGACATAGAATCACAAGGAATTTTGATTTCTAGTTCAAAGTACATGCACTACAATTTATTGGCAGTTAGGATTATTCTGATATAGTTTAGTTTGAAATATTGGGGTCTGACTTGAAAGTTGTTTTTGTTATTGTTGTAGTTGCCGCTGTATTAGTAGTTGTTGTATTTTATTTTGCAAATATTAAAAGTATTTTCAATGATAATCCTAATGTTTTTCTGTAAAAAAATGATGTCTTTATTATGAATAATTCCACATAACGTAGATCACTTTTGCCTTCAAATAATTTCTAATTAAAAATTAATATTCAAATCTAATATTGGAATAATAAAGTTGAAGGTCGGAGCATAAACCGAGAGAGCGGATAAAACCAAAGCAATATTACAAAATTATAATTAATTTGATATAATAAATTAATATCTATAAATATTAAAATAAATCAAGTTTGATTAAATTATAATTACTCATTAAATAATTAATCATACTTACTTGTTAAAAATGTTTAATTCCATTATTGCAATAAAAATTTACTATAAAATCTCTTTTTTCACGATATTAAAATCAATAAATGTTTAGATTCTATATTAAGAACTCTGCCACTAAAACTTAAATCATGAGCTTTCTTTCATAATGAATATAGTTATTAAGATTAAATTTTTTACATTTGATAAAAGTCAATTATAATTTTGCAATATTGTCATAAGTAATTTCTATGAAGATTAACCTATAGTATAATAATCAGGCAAACTAAAGATTGAGAGTTTAATTAGTGAAGTTAACTAGAAACCTCCTCAATCTACGAATTTTAAAAGAGAATAGTAATCTGGATATCAAAAATTTCAAGACAATATTTTTTATCATGATACTGCTTTTTATATCATTTTATATTATTTAATAGGAATAATTATATAAGAATTGCTTCTCCCAAGCTAGAAGATTTTGAAGTTGAATATAACATAAGTTCATTCTTAAAGAATCGCTTTTATTAATTTAATTTAAATTAAAATGTTAATTTTTAATCGTAAAGTGTGATGCTTCAAAATAATCTTAGATAATATGAATTTAACACTTTTAAATTTTAGATTATTTATAAACAAATGTAATAAATTATATATTAATAGAGATACAGAAACAAGAAGAGCTTATAAATTATGAGATTAAGAACTATTTATATAATTGCAAAATAATAAAAGTTGTTAATTGATCTAAAAATATAATTTCTATTAATTTCGATTATTGATAAAAAGCTTACCTGTTTTTCGTATATTATAATCATTAAACGAAAACTATATTATTTAAAATAAATTAATACAAACAAGCTATATTTCTTTCGAAGAATATTAGTCAATTCCAATATATTAATAAAAAGACATTATGAAATATTATTATAATTTGAGAAAAATACAAAGTAATTTTAAAAAATTTTCAATATAAAAATTTAGAACTTATAGATGCAGTTTTACTTTAATTACTTTAAATAAAATATATAGCATGCATCTCTTAATCAATAAAAATCTAAAGGAATATGCTAAATAAATAAAAAAATCAAGCTGCCATAATCTTTTTTAAAATGAAATTATAATTAAATAAAAGATTGTTAAAAACATTCATTTTTTAATTTATATATCTTCAAGAGAAGTCAATTTCAGAATAAATTACGTCTTTTATCTCTAAAATATAATATTATTATAAATATTTGTTTGATACAAAATTCAAATTATTATTATTATTATTATTATTGATTCTGCTTTAAAATTCTTAACGCTTTTAACTATTTATAAATAGTTTTTATTAAGATGGAGATGTATATTTATTACCTTAATATAATGATATTTTTAAATAATAATTTTATTTTTTCATAGAGATTAATTACATAGATTTGGATAGACTAGAAAATAATATCTTTAATTAAAATAATAATAGTTTAAAAGTAATATGTTTAACTTATATTCTAAGAAATGTGGGAAATGCAACTAAATTTATGACGATCAACGAAAGTTTGTCATTTTAGAGAAATCATTAAATTTAAACTATATTTAATTATAATGCAATTTAAATTATTTTATGCTATATATTCTTAAATGCAAGCATGTCGTTTGTGAATAATGCTATAAAAACAATCTTAAAGTTAATGAGTATTCACCCAAGACTTGTCCTATTTGCTATATTCCAAGCTCAATTTTAAATCGATTGATATTTAAATTTTTGAACTTAATTTGTCTATTAATATTAAAATACTAATTTAATGCTCTGAAAAGGACTGTAATTAGAAATTAGCAGAAAACTATGAGTTTAAGACGTGTAAATCTTTTATCACTGAGAAGAAAGTAAATATGTTTATTTTATTTATGAATTTTAAAAATTGATATTAAAACTATTATAATATTTTTATAATTAAAAACAAATATAGCTATGTATATTCTTGAAAAATAGAATATTTGGAAGGATGTTTCCTGCTCTAGAGAACTTCCCCAGTACAGAAGTTTTCTTCATACGGTAGTTCCCTGTCCACAGCTATAAATTTAATAATCCGGCATAAATATTTTAGAAACATATATATTCCAATTCCATTTACTATATACTTAACAACTTTTATAGTATAAAATTTTCATGGTTTAAACTTTTCCTTTATCAAATTATAGAAAAAAGAATGTTAAACTTATTGTTTTTTATTAATAATAATGTGGTTTACATATAATTTGAATTCTTTAATAAGGAGGAAATGATATTGGATTCTAGATTAGAAATATCTAGATCATAATTGATAATAAAGATTTTTAGAAATTGAAAAATGTTGCATATGTTATAGTAGGGGCAGGAAACTACTTTTTTGAGAAAGGAAACTCATTATTGGGTGTATTTAATATTTTGGGACAGGAAACTTCCCCCCAGATTTTTATAAGACTCATTGAGATTAGAATGAAAATCCATAAAATCCATAATTTTATATACATTTACAGAATAATTGACATTTTTTTATCATTAATCGCTTTCCTTCAAGATGTATTTTTCTTGGTTTGTATTATTTTTATTTTTTTAAAAAATAATTTAATAGAATTAAATTAGTATTTTATACAGTATTTAATATACAAAAACAATTTAAACCTCATAAATTCACAAAATTGAAACTTTTGATATTTATTTAAATGAGCAATATTTTTCTTTTCACCAACATATATAGCCCATAATACCTATGTTGTTAATATTAAGTTGAAATAAATGTATCTTTGAATGGTGTCAAAGAATTGGCCTTGTGAAATTGAGAAGGATTCATTAATAATTTTTGAATAAGACTAAAATAATTTATGAGTAAATATTTTATTTTAATGTAAATCAACAATCTAAAATAAGTTAAATTGAATCTACATGCCATTGGCTGCCGAAAATAAACCCAGAAGATATCCCTAGCGAGTTATTTATATTATTTTAAAGAGTCTTAATTGGATTGTATATATAGAAAAGGTAAATTTTTAGGAAGTGGTGCTTTTGGAGATAAATTAATTAACCAAATGCTATATATACAAAGAAATTTGGGGTGGGGATATTTCTTAAGCATGCATAAAAATATATAATATTTATTAACCACTCAAAATCTTTATTATCAATTATGAATTATTAATTCATATATCAACTTCCAATGTCTTTTCTATGTGATAAAAAATTTCAAATATCATATAAAAATCATGTTAATAGTTATTAAAACATTTTTTTTACAATAGTTTTTTAATAAATAATGAGAGATTAATAAAAATTAACCTTAAAAAGTAAATATTATATGGTTATAATATTGAAATTATAGTCTATATATTATTGAATATTTGGGGGAAACTGCATAGGGGCAGGAAACTTTCCCTCCCGAAAAATTGTTTTTATTTAGATGTCTTCTCGACTTCTCGAATATGATTTTAAATTTATTCTTTTAATTGCATTTTTAATTTAAGTTCTATAATATAAAGGTTTGCAATTAAGACTTTTAAGGATTATAATATAAAAAAAACTTATAAAATTAATATTAATTTTTACCATAACTAACTATGCGATAAATGTTTGAGGCCAGACTCATGAAAGGCATAGATAGTCAATATTTATGCAAACTACATGATATCTATAAATCCTCTGATGGCAAGTACAATATTTTACCTTTAAATAATTATAAATTAACTAAAAAATAATATCATTTAAGATTATGCTTAATTTGGAGATTTGAAATCATATTGCGAAAAAGATCTCAACTGGAATAAAAATCCAATATCTTTTATTTTAATATATAAACTTATTTTAAAGGTAAATTTAACATATTATTGTAGGAATACATTCGAAATTGGGAAATTAATTTAAATTAAATATATAATCTAAATCGTGGCTGTTAAAGTTGAGAAATTTGAACGATCTTGGGATTTTGGATATGGATATCAAAATTAGCATGACTTTACTATTGGCAGTACTATATTATCGTATCCAAGGAGCGAAATAACTTCAATTTAATGTGAGGGTGTAATTTATTGAATTACAGGTGTTTAATTAAATTGAAGTTATTTCGCTCCTTGGATACGATAATATAGTACTGCCAATAGTAAAGTCATGCTAATTTTGATATCCATATTCAAAATCCCAAGATCGTTCAAATTTCTCAACTTTAACAGCCACGATTTAGATTATATATTTAATTTAAATTAATTTCCCAATTTTGAATGTATTCCTACAATATCATTTTTAATTTAAAATTTTATATATTGCAATGAGTCTACATTCATTTTTTAAATCTTAATCTTCAATTAATTTTCCCTTTAAACACTAATTTAATCAATTTTATTGTCGGCCCTAATAATATGTGATTATTTGAAGAAAATTTGCCACATTATCATAATATTTCATATAAATTAGCACATAATATGAATGTTTATTGCACAATTGAATAAATCAATGGCAATTAAAAAATCTAAAAGTAGCTGATTTATAAACCAAGCAATAAATATATTTTTTTATTTATATTTAAAGAAAAAATTTTAAAACTTATATTTCAAGAATATGAAAAAATGCTATTTAAATATTGATATTAAATTTCTTTTCATTGGTATGATTTTCAAAACTATAAATGTAATTTATAAAATAAATATCATTTCAATAAGTATTGAAATTTTTTAAAAAACTTTTCTATCATTACATGGACCTAAATATTTAATATCTAATTTATCTAAAAATATTAATAATATTAGGACGGGTAAATTTTCCTGGCCTGTAAATTAATTCTTAAAAATTTTAAGCAAAAATTTTTATTTTATATTTCTTATGATCTTACTTTTGAGGCTATCTGAAAATACTCATTGAAAATTAAAATTAAAACTTAACTCAAGTATAATAAATAGTATACATATATTGAGATAAATAAATACAAAATTATATAAAGAATAATGTTGCAGAGTGGGATATTTGATAGTTAATATAGATAGATTTCAAATTATTTTAAAATTAAAAGATTTATTTAGAAAAATTTAAAATCGATTCTAGATGATACAAAAAATTACTTCAAAAAATAAAAAGTTTATTACACAAGGACACTTTCCTAAAGATTTATTGATCATGACATAGGCCAGGATGCTCTCACCAAAAATTAATTCTTATAATTTTTCGTGATTAAAATGTTCCTGAAGATTTAGCTCAAAATTTTAGTTTTAATAATTCTTTTTAAATTTAGCAAAAGAATGGCTTGCATGCGTTGTATTAGGATTAAAAGAATTTCACTCTAGAGGTATTATCCATAGGGACATCAAACCAGATAATATACTAGTATTTAAAAATGATGAAGTCAAAATTGCAGATTATAATTTAAAGATAGATACTATAATACACTTCTTATAAAATAATTATTGTTAATTATTGATTAAAATCAATTTTTCATTAACTACCATACAATTAATTTCAGTTATTTTTATCAATTTAACTTCTTTATTTCTTTTTACGGAGAAGCCAATGTAATCAATATTTAATTAAGATTTACTTAAACAATATTTTATAAAAAGTTATTAAATAAGCTAGGAGCAATCTACAGGAGTTTATGGAGCAATAGCTTTCGCCTCTCCTGAGATTTAAGTTATATTAATGAAAAAATATAATTAATTTGATGAAATTAAATTAATTATCAGGATTTTCTGAATATTTTGTTTTTCTGGTTTACTGTGCATTTAAATATAGAAAAATTTCAAATATCGTATATATATATATTTAAGCTACTAATTCTTTTCATATTTTTAACTTTTCTCATATATAATTTTTCTACATTATGCATTAAATAGTTCTTATTTAATCACAATCAATTGATCATTAATTGATAAAGAATAAATAAATATGCCCCAATATCATTTCTGTCCTTATAATATATATTAAATTAATGATGCTTGATGGAAATGGGAATGATTACTCTACAGATATCTACTCTTTATTATTAAAAAAAATGATTAAAAATATTATTCAAATGTAAAAAATTTATCACTCTCTCGGAATAACATTTATCTATTTATTGACTCAGGAATTACCAACTTTTAAAGATGTACTTAATCAATAATGGTTGTCTTCTGTAAAAGGAATATCGAAAGAATTAATATTATTATTAATATTTATATTTAAAGCTATACGGAAATTTAACACTGGGCTTAAGTTGGTTTGATAGTTTAAATGAATTTTTTATTTCCTCCCTTTGACTTTCGACACCATCACTCAACCCCCCCCAAGATGGTTAATTTCCCTTTGTTGAGGACTCCAGTTTCGGCATGCTAACATACAACTACAATTGGTAATGCAAGGGGAACAATGCAAAATCGCCTATGTTCTCTAGCAGTCTTGTGCGCTACAGGCTGAAATCTACTTTATACTACTATGATCACTATCTAAAGAATTTATATAAATTTATTAAAATAATTTAATTTATCACTCTCCTAAGTAGAATATTCTTAAAAATATTTATTTAACAATAATTATATTAATTAAAAATATATAATTATCTTTTAAAATATTGCTGAAAAATTTTATGGATAAAAGTTGTATAATATTAAATAAATTAAACTCGAATAAATAAGAACTAAAACTAAAAATATACTATTTACAATTAAAAATAAACTTAAATAGATATGAAAAAAATATCAATGAGTTAAATAGTATTTTTTTTAATTCAATTTATTTCTTTTCTTCAGTATTTAAGAAATTTATAATCTAATAAAATTAAAATAAATAAAATAGGATTGGAAAAATATCAAAATTTTTATGATTATTAATTATGTTTATAAATTAATCGAAGCTAAATAAATTATTTTATCATCTACAAAAGATTCATCATAATAATATTATAAAATTTAAATACAAACATTGACTTATTCTACCATTTTCTTTTATATTATGTAATATGGAGACTCTTTTGTTCTTACAAATATTTTATATTATTAAATTTTTATTTTTGGCTAAATTTTAATATGTTATTTTATAAATATTTTATATCATAGAAATAATATGGATAATAAAAGAAATATTTCGTGTCTTTTTCTTAGTTAAAAATTTTAAAACAAAATCTTAACTTATTATTGTAGAATACATTTGAATTTGGAAAATTAATTAAAATTAATATTAATAATATTATAATTAACAGCATTTAACTTTTTTTTTGACACCTAGAAATAATGGTACTTATTCGATAGAGATTTAAAAATTAGCTTGACTTTAATAATGGCGGTACAATTATACCGCATCCCAAGAGTGAGATGACTTAACTTTAATTTTTTGTGGTTTTTTTATAGATTTTTTCCTAAATTATAATCAATTTTACTTTCTCTAGGGATGCGGTAGAATTGTACTGCCATTAATATAGTCAAGCTAATTTTAAAATTTCTATCAAACACGTACCATTATTTTTAGGTTTCAAAAAAAGTTAAATGCCGTTAAATATGATATTATAAATATTAATTTTAATTATTTTTTTATTTCAAATGTATTCTACAATTATTAAAAGGGGAGGGGAAGATCCCTACTCGGTAAATTTATAATTATAATCTTTATAAACTTTACTTGAAATTATATTTAATTTATTTTCTGAGACATATAAATTTTAGAGGATATATAAAACATCCTAAAAAAATCAAAATCAGTTAGTTGTTTAATATATCAATATCACTATTCTGAACAGCTTAATATATAAGAAATTAATAAAATATATCAACTAAACATTAAAAAGAATTTATTAAAACAGGAAAGGTTATTATAAAAAATTAAAATAAAAAAATCACAATATATTGGCTAATTTCTTTTAAATCTCAGAAGCTAAATTATTCAAGTTGTTACTTATTGCTATAAAGAATAACCTATGAGAAGAAAAAAAACATATTCACTTGGCAGGAAACTTTTCTTAAAATTTTTTTATCATAAATCTGAGAAGGTAACTTCCCCCCCCAAATGGGGACTGGAAAAAAGATAACTATGAGTCTATATAGTTTTAATAGAATAAAGTTAGCATAATTAATATTTTAAGAGTTATGTAATTGAATAATTCAAAATAATATTTTAATTGACAACTAAAATAAAAATATGTCTTAACTTCGTTCCCTTAATATATTTAACTTTAATCTAAGAACATAATAATATTTTTATTTCTAAAATGATAAGTTACCATAGCAAAGATAGACCAAACGTAGTTGATCTTATGTTCAATCCAATAATTTATAAATATGTATTTTAATTTGTAAATTGCAGAAACTAAGACCATGAAAGAATACAAAAAAGCATAAAATATCATGACTTTTATATTTTAATGTTAATATATATTTAATTAATTTTAAGATACTTTTGGGGATTTGAATTTAAATCAATAGTTTATGTCATAAATATCTAAAGGTGGAATAGGCTGTAATAATTGCTCTATAATACTTTGTGACAAGTATTAATTTATTTTTATATATTATTAGTTTAATATTTAAACGAAGAGTCTCATTAAATATATAAATTAAATTTAAAGAAATACAATTATCAAAAATTAAAATTAAAATTCTAATTATTTAATATTTATTATTGATAATTTATTTCATTATCTATCCAATAAAATTAATCTTAAATGATAAGAAAAGAAAAATTTAAATGCCGGTAGACTTATTATTCTTCCATTAAATAATTTAATTATTTTGTATTTTTTAAAAGTGTTTTAGAAAGAAAGTTCAATTATAATTTAAACTTCAAAACCTTTGATATTTATTATATCATCATTATTATATTTCAATGATTTTTAAAAAGTATATTTCTTTATAATAGCAGCTGCTAGAAATATTATATTGCTTTGATTATAATATTGTAGGAATACATTCGATTTGGGAAAATGAATTTAAATTAAATTAATTAAATATTAAAATCATGGCAGTTATCAAATCCAAAGTGACTCAAAATTGAAAAATATATGGATTCTACGGTAGATCCCGCAGTTTTAGCTGGACTTTATTATTGGCAATATTCCTGAATCATCCCAGGAAGCGAGATATTTTGGTTTTGAGCTAACTCCCAAAAATAGTATAATAGGTTTTAATAGCTTGGGCGATGAGATAAATTCATTATAACAATAACAACCACCATCTAATTTTTAATGTGATATCCAGAAAGTATAATATTGTGAGGGTTTGGAGATATTTTCCAAAAACATAACTGAAGGTAATTAATAATTAATTAATTTTAATTTTAATTCATTTTCCCAAATCGAATGTATTCCTACAATATTACCTTTGACAACTCTATCACTTATTAATAAATTTCCTTACTTATAATTTAATCAAATATTAATTTTTATCTCTATTGAAGCTTTCACGAAACATTTACTATCAATTTAATCCAAATTTAAGGGGGAAAAATTTTAATAAATTAAAGTTATCAGTCTTTAAATATCTATATAGATCGGTTATGTCTATCATTTAATCCATAATACATAATATTATAAAAAGTATATATTTTACAATTTATGTTTTTATAAAGAAAATAATCTTTTTTTCATACTTAAAAGTACATTTATTAAAACTACATGCCTCAAATTAAAATTAAGTAATATTATAATAATGTTTCGTTTATTATTGAATTTAATTTTAAAAAAATAAATATAACAACTAAAGATGTTTTGAGGGTTTGATTCTTAATGCTTAATGATAAAATAAGCGAAGCTAATGATAAGCTAAAATTCTATTTGGAATAAGTGAATATGTATTTAATATACTATTATATTTCTAAAAAAAAGTATAACTAATTAATTAAATAAAACATTAACTTTTAAGAAAGTTTCAATTAAATTATCTCTCCTTCTCAAAAAAAGTTATAGTACACTATAAAAAAATAAATTTGACGTATTGTGTGGTGCCATGATATAATATATCGTTTAATTTACAAGAAAGCATTTTTCTCAATTATAGTTGCGGTTCTAATCTTATCTATTAGTTTGATATTATTTAATATCCCAAACTATTGTAAAAATTAAACTTTATTACAATTAGAATTGAGAAGCTATCATATTAAAACCCCGTTAATCAATTATGAAGGAAGATTGGGGATTAAGAATATTGAAATTAAAATTAACTTATAATTGGCTGAAATCATTAAAGTTTTGGCTAATTATTAAAACCATTGGCTAAAATAATTGTCTCTATAAAATAAACCAATCAGGGTGCGTAAATTTGTTTTTAGCCTAATTAAAATTAATTCCAGCCAATAATAAGTAAATTTTAATTTTATTATTCTTAATCCCAAATCTTAATTCTTAATTGACTAACGTGTCTTTATATATAATTTGTTAATAAAATTATTTTAGCTCATACAAGACACTAAAGTACAATTAGATGGATGTGAAAGTTTTGTTCCATATATTGAATCTTAGTAATATTACTTTAAAATTAATAAAAATATTTTACTAATCATATTTTAATGAAATATGTAAGGATCTTTAATGACAGCGAACAAATGAATTTAAAATTTATCACTATTTAAATGGTTTAAGAGAGTAAATCGGATCAAGCAAAAATTAAAAAGGAAAATCATTTTATAATACCTAAAGTTTCACAAGTAATTTTGGACTTTACTACAAAAGATGTGAAAACATCTAAACATGTTATTGAAATATTTTTAATTTTTCTTTTAATTTAATTCAAAGATTTAATAAAAAGTACGAATTTATGAATTTATTTAAAAGTTACATAAATAAAATGCTAATGATAATATTTAACGCAAAATTAACACCAACTTGGATTTTAGTCATTTATAAAATAAATCAAAACATCTACCCAATCAATTATAAGAGCAAATTATTTCAACCAATATTTTTAAACCAAAAATATCTAAGCCTTTATAATTCAAATAGCTAAAAAATGAAAGTAATATATTAAAAAAGTTAAATTAGATTTAATTCATTTTGATTAAATTAATTGTAGTAAATTTAATAAGTGGAAGAATGGAATAATTAATGGGTAATTTTAATGAGTAAAAATGTTTGAAAAATCGAATTATAAATAATTAATGAATAAATTATTTACACATATTTTGTATTAATTTTCAAATTATAATGAAACACTTTTTTATCTCGAAATTTTGTTGATCTCGAGATAGAGTGCGGGAAAATATATTAAATTACTCACATCAAGAAATTGTAGAATAGAATGGAATGAAATTTTAATTATTTTTTATATATTGTTTTTAAAATGTATTAAATAATCAATCATTAACACAAAAATATTTAAGCTTTATCCTTTTTTAAAATTACATCTTTTAATTAAATTAAATATTCAGTTATAAAAGTAATTAACATATCATAATTTAAAAATTTCATTCCATTTTATTCTACATTTTATTGATATGAGTAATTTAATATATTTTACAGTACTCTATCTTGAAGTCAACAAAATTTCAAAATAGAGTAGTGTTTTATTAGAATTTAAAAATTAATACTAAATATGTTTAAATAATTCATTCATTAATCATTTATAATTCTATTTTTCAACAATTATTACTCAATGTTTAGTGTTTCCCAGGTTAAAGCTAAAGATTAAAGAATACAGGCTTTAAGGCTTTCAGACAATTTAATAATATAAATTTTTTAAATTAAAAAAAAGTATAAGGATTATAAATTAAAATAAAATTTATTAATAAATTTAAATTTTCATAAGTAGAATTTAGAAAGATAGTTGATGCTGAAGTAAATAGGTAGTAGGGATCATTCTTATCATAACATATCAACAATTTAAATATAGCTCCATAATTATTAAAATTTAAACACAATAAGATAAATATGATTTATATAAGTTTGAATTAAAAGAAATTAAAAATTTTATTGTTAAAAATTTTAAATCAAAGCCAAATTTTATCATTTTATTTATGCAAAAGCAAAACATTTTTTACTTTTTAAAAATTGCAATTATTCAATTTTCTTAATGATAGCAATGAAAATTAGTTTGCATTTCTGTCCATGGTGAAGTGTATAGAATATTATTAACTTTTAGATTCTACTCAATATATTCCAAACGAGAAATACAAGATTGTTGAGTATGATTGATATTTAACATTGTTTAAATTTATTTTTCCCACAAATTTATGCAGTTTGATCTATATTAAATGCATTTTAAATATTTATCAAATTGTTTAAATTTAATTTGATAAAATAATTTTGATAAGAAGGAATTTAAACTGCATCCTAAAGGAAGCTTAATTGATTTTTAGAATCTATATGCTTCCAGTGCTTTTCTTATCTTTATACAAAGTGACTTTGGTCATGTCTTTGGATTCTATACAATAATTGTTTTTATTTAATTTTCCAAATTTATTATATACTAAAGTAGAAAATTGCCAAAAAGTTAATGAAGGAATCGTTTTTACAGACAATAATGCTATTATTTTCAATTTTTCTACTTCAACAATTAAAAACTTAAAAGATAATTTTTTTATTTAAATTTATTCTCGAATCATAATATACTAACATTTATTGTTTAATGATATAATTTAAGAAATATAAATTTCATATTATCAAAGTAATGATTATAAATATAATTAGGGCTTAAATTCACAAGCTTTCTGAAAATACAAAGTAATCAATGATAGTTATATATAAATTTATTTTATAAATTAAAAAAAAAGCTACAGATAAAGGAATGAAAATAGGTGGAAATACGAGTTTCAAGAACATTGACATTTTAAAAAATTAAATTTAATTATAAATATTATAAACATTTTGATTGACTTAATTTATAACGACACAAATTTAAATTCAAGCTTCATAAATCAGAGCTTGCCAGACTCATTTTATAATTATAAATAAAAAATATATAATTTATCATCTTTATATAATTAAAAAATATTAATTCTAATTTATTTTAATTATAATACATATCATGAATTATATTTTCATTTAAAATTGATACTAAGAGATCTAAAATCACATACGAAGGCACAAAAAAATTCTTAGTTTAATAAATTGAATTTTATCACATTTAATGAATAAATGCAATCTACTTTAATAAAATCACTAAAGAAAATGTTTTATATATTTATTACTTATATCATTCATGAAATAATAAAAATTCATAATGATATTTAAAATATGTCTATTTATTTTATAGAATTTAATAATTAAGAAAATATTTAAATAGATTTTTAAAACAATTTCATTAAAACAATTTCCATTTATACAAAAAATTATTTTTTCACTCAATTTTCTAAGTTAAAATATAAAAATGTAACTTTTTATGATATTATATTATTAGTTTTCCGCAATTCTTAGATCATTGGTTTTAATGTTTGTTCTTGCGTTAAGTACAATTATTATTTGCAGTCTCGTTTAACCAGTCCGATAAAATCTGGTGTCTAGTTTTCCAACTCTCTCTTTTTGATTTTATATTTACAATTTATGATTAATCGATAAATAAAAATTTAATTAATTATTAAAAAATGAAAACCTAGATACGATGTTCCTGGAGCAGCTGCTTATTCACTAAAAATTTTAAACATTTTAAATTCACCAATACTTAATATAAGTAGCGACGTCAGAAATATTACTGCTCAAAGGAAAGTGAAAAAAGAGTGAAACAACAAAGCTTTATGGCCAGATGAAGCAAATACGAAGATAAATGGAGAGTTGATAAAACTGTTTCTGGATTTCACTTCTGTAATTACCTCTACTAATACTTATTATTTTTATATATTTTCATTTTAAATTAAATATTTCCACTTATTTTTGATTTTTTCAAAAAATAGAGTTCCATTTTCACACTCTACATTCTTATTTCGAATTTAGTTCGTCTTGGCTGTGTATTCTCACCATTATTTTTGAAATTTTGTTAATTTTATCTATCATTTCAGTTATTTATAATTATATTAATTATAAATAATTCAAAAGATTGTCTTAGAGATTTTAAGGCAAGAGTGGAAAAATAGTAAAATGATAATAAACTATAAAAATTTCATCTAAAATTCTTTTTTAATTATTCATCATTTAATTTAATGATTATTTGAAAGATTTTAAATTTAATTTTAATATTTAATTTTAATATCAGTAAGATACTAGTTTATATTCTTTGATTGATATATGTTAAATTTTAGCAAAATTTATGAGTATTTCTGAAAAAAATATTTTATTGTATTCATATTATTTCAATTAATCCCATATTTTCAAAATATTTTGGAAAATTTAATTTTTTTTGGAATTATTTTTTGGACCTTTAAATGGATTTTCAATAATTAAGCGAATAATTCTCATTTATATATAATGAGAGTAAATTATAATTTAATTGAAAATCTAAACCCAAAACCCCTTAATGAGGTTTATGAATGCTTTGATTTATGAGAAATTTGTTTGTGATTGGGGTTATTTTATAACGAGACAAAATACCAAGCTTTTGGATTTTATTTAATCTAAGATGAAGAAAATATAGATTTAATGTTTAATCTGTGATATGGACATTATATATATATAAATATACAGTAAATAATTAAAGGCAGTACTGAACCATGTGTCTTTTTAAATACTCTCAATTCAAATTCCATCAATTGTTCGCTCTCATCGCTTACTATTTGTGTGTTAAAGCAAAATTGCTGAATTCTTATAGCCTAAGAGGAATTCAAAATTTCCTCATAAGCATATAGACTATCTTATCAATGAAAAACTTTGAAGTATTGGGCTCACTTCTGTCTCGACCAACGAGCTACTATGTTTTACCGCCAGTTCCCTGAGTTGAAGATTTCTGCATAGTCTGTTGCAAACATTTATAAACGAAATGGTATCTCTAACAAAGGCGTAAATCGTATCAAGAGAGTAATTGATTTTTTTCTGTCATTTTATAACAATAACTTAAATTATATTAATAATTAAATGCTGAAGGCTTAAAACAATAATATTTAAATTATAAATGCTGACCAAGCTGTGTTAACTTTCAACACTTTCGATAAATAGATGAATAATACACTATACAATTTTTTGATAACTTTCAGTGCATTAGTCAAATGAGACAAAGAAAAAATATTTGTGAACAACTAAGAAACATTAGTGTTTATCATAATATTTAGTTAAAAGGTTATATTGAATTTAATTCTATTTGGTTGGATAAAAATTATTACAAAACTCTCTTGCTAAACCACTTGATAAATTAATCTAAAATATGTTAAAGTAGATTTAATTGAAAGTTCAGCTAAGCTGGCTTTAATTTTGTTTCTTCCATTCGTTGTTTTCCTAATTTTATGTTTCTTCTCTTGTTATCAGTATCTATGCTCATATACTCTGAAGGGTGAATATTTAAGCAAAGTCTCATGCAACTTTTTATCTTTATCTGTTACTTTCGCTTTTCTAAAGTTTTTCCTACTATTCCTTCATAAATAAATAATTTAACCAGATTTTTCTTAAAATAGTTTAAATTTAATCATATTTTATATATAAAAGTGTTTCAGCCTCTTTAATAGTTATCATTCTTTTATCATGATCCTTTGCTTGTCCTTGTCTTCTTAAATTGCTATTTCTCATTTTGGACATTTTAGAATAATTTCTTCAAAATAATCATCTTTAGTTGTGTTTTTTTCCAAAGATAAAAAATTCTTTCAGTAGTTTGTTATACAACTGCTTCTTAGTAGGCAGTTGCTTGGTAATCTCAATCATTAGCTATTTACCTATTAATAAATCATTAATAAACCTCAGAAAGGGTTTTAAATTTTTATTATTAAGCGATTTAATTATATTTAACTTTTGACATTTTTAGTAATACATTTTTAAAAAAATCAATAATAATTTCATGGTTATTTATTGACAGTTTAATTCTTATTTTTAATCCAAAAATATAATTTTTAAATATATATTTACAACAAACTAACAAATATTTAATGTTTTTCATATATAACAGATTTATAATAGAAATGAACAAAAGGAATTAATAAAATAATAATAAAAATACTTATCAATAATATTGACGTGGATACATATTGCGCATTAAAAATCCTAAAATCATCTGATTATTTTATATATTCTTTGATATATAAGAAATTCACTATCAATTGGGATTATCAACTAAACATAGTATAGACGAGTTTAAAAACATTAAATATTACGCTTTTCATAATTAATCATTTGAGTAAGATTCGTGATCAAAAGAATTTAATTTTTATAGTAGTAATTTCTTTTTAATCGTATAAATATGCAATAAATACAATAGATTTAATTGAAAAGATTACTCATGGTCAACTGTTTTTAACTTACAAATTTCCAAAATATTTTTTTCTTCAAAAAGCACTTTATTATACCCAAAACAAATTATAATTATAAACATGTAGATTATTGATTAATAGGAAAACTTTTAATATATAGAGTTTTAATTACTTCTATTTAAGACAATTTATTATTTTTCAATTTATCAAATTCAAATTTATAACCAATAATAATCAGTTAAAAGAAATATCTTAATTATATATTTAACCTAGAGAGAAGTGGAAAATTATTATAAACAATAATCCCATCATTTTTATCCTAGAGTGCGATTTGAATGATTAATACAAATTTTATTGTTTATAAACTAATGCTAAAAATTTAGCTGTGGGGAAAAATTCTCCCCCAAAATATATACTTTTTATAATATAGTCTAATAGAAATTTTTACCTTGAGTAATATTAGTAAACTTGAACATGGGAAAGCGAGCAATAATTTTTGAGCATGGCCTAAAAAAAGTAGCTTTTATTTAATAAAAAGCATATGATTTTTTATTAAAAAGTATATTATATGTATTAACTTTTTGATAGATTAAAATTAAATTCCAAGTTTATTGTTTTAACATCAAATTTTATTTAATAAAATTACGAAATAATTTTCATATGTTTATTGAATCTTTAAACATCATATCTAAATTATCAATTCTAAATTTAATTCTCAACTATAATTCTACTAAAAAGAAATCTTTAATTTTATCTGTTAAATTTCCATCAATTTTTTTGCTTTTCTTAATAAGAACCATCTATTTTCAATGGATTAATTGTGCACTTGCCTAGTCAAAGGATTAACAAATTCTATTTGATGCTTTACTTGTTTTTGAATAAATTCAATTTATGCAATCTAAGCAATCAATTATAAGCTCTACAAGAATAAGTGCAAACATAAGTTAATTTTTAATCAACTTTCCTATTATTAATTCCTTCAAGTATTAATCTGTTACTGAATTACTCATTGTAAATATACAACTTATCTGATCCTATTTATATTATCCTTAGTAACAAAATTTATTTTCTAATTCTTTGTCTGACTTTGTGATATTTTCTTCTGCAACTAAAAAACATTTCATCTATTTCTACTATTCCTTATTCCTAACCAAAGATTCTTTCAATATTCTTTTATTGATAATATTCATAGAGACGATCTCTTATCTATTTGATTAATTTTTATAAGGATTTGGGGCTTAATTATAGGAATCTTTTAGTTTAGACTGATTTTAAGCCTTAAGCAAAATGCATTGCTATGAATTTCATAAGTTTATAAAATGATATTTTTATATACTTATTAATAAACCATCCTTCTGCTCTAATGTTTTAATAAGCCATACAAGTTTTATTTTTTGCATTTCCATACTTCTTTGTTGAAGGCAATTTTGGTTTTTGGTTTTTAAATTCAATGATCTCCACTATAAACATTTTGAGCATTAAATATTTGATTAGTCTGGAAGCAAATTGTGCTCGATTAAAAGCTGAGCAAGTAATTTTATCTTTATTTTCTAAGCATGCTAAAAATTAGTCTAATTTGTATTGATTTAATTAGTTCATTCATTTTTTAAATATGTTTAGGTATTATTATATTATTTGGAAATTAAGTAATATAAATTCAACTAATTTTAATATTTGAAATAAAAGTTGGTTTCAATACATAAAACATACTTTTTTTTTAAAAAAATCATATGATATTTATATATTAAAAGTTACTTTGTTTAGGACACAGCTCCAAAATTATTCCTAGCACACCCCATGTTCATTAGCTACTATTACTCAGCGTCAAAATATCTATCAGACTTTAAAAGTTCCCATTAGAAGGAGGATGTTTCCTCATAGCTAAAATTATTTTTATTTATATGTAAACTTAAATTGCAATAAAAGAAGTTCAATAAAAAGAGTATAAGGAATTGTATAGAAAGCTTGTTGATATTGAAATTTAAAAATAGAAAAAAGTATTATTAACAAGCAAATATCTTAATCTTAATTAATTTATATTATAAATTCTAACAAAATAAATTGATTTTAGATTAAATCATTTATCATTCAAATTCTTTAATTTTTTCTTAAGTTGGATGAAAATATTGATTTTAAAAACGATATATTAAAAAGATTTATAGAAGCACAATTAAATATGAAATTAAAAAGTAGTATAATCATTTATATTTTTAAATTTAAAGATATTAGCACTTTATTATTAATTATATTTGTACAAAACTAATATTTTATTGCTAATATCAATTAATTTGAATATAAATTATTATATTTAATACGAAAAATTTAAATTAATCTCTTAATTAAATTCTAAGTCAATTGATAAATTATTTAATTATTTTTTTGTGATTCTTGTGATGGGTTTTAAGCAGAAGAGCTTCATTAATTATGTGATAATAAAGGACCAACTATTTCTAATGTTCTAAGAGAATATGGAGAGATGTGTATGGAAGATACACATCTCTTTTATAAATCAATGATTATAAGATGTAATAAAAAACTAAATTATTGTATAGTAATTCTTTTGACATCCTTTCAAGAATATTAATTTCTTTTTTATTGGTTAATAATCTTTATTAAGAAATTATAAATATCAATTGAATATAATTAAAAAGGTTTCCTTCTAAAATTGATAAAATATATATCAAATAGGTAAATTGGCATAAAGAAAATCAACTTATATGATCATGTATTCTAACAGGCATTAATTTGATATTTAATAGAATTAAATTTGATTTGTACAAACTCTAAATTTTTCAAGACTTTTAATTGTACTAATTATACTTCGTACATTTATTTAAATGAATAACTACTATTGAATAAAAACAGTTAATAGTTATTAGAGGTATAAAATAGATGAATGAACAGTCAAAGGAGTTATTTATGCAGATGAAAACATCTTTGAAAATTTCTGGAAAATAACAAAGCTTTTTTTGAGTTTCTATTTTTTGTAGTGCAAAAAGCATTCGTATAGTTATTAATTGAATTTATTATAATTTATATTTTGAATATTAATATAGCAATAATAGTTATTTATTAAATACTAAAGTTCTATATTTATTTTTAGTTCCCATAATTACCTTTACCTTAAGTTTTTCATCATCAACAATAATATACATATTTAAATTAGATATTCTAACTATCTTATAACCATTCAGATATATAATTAAATGATAAATTTATTCAATAAAATTAAAATACTATAGTAAAATCAATGTGATTTTTTTAATTTTATGAATTAGTATAATGGGTTCATTGTAATATAAATCCAATCAATTTAATTTAATAATTTTAATGCACTTGTTAATTTAATTCAAATATTACTTTTATTTAATAAAATGGATTTACTTATTAAACTAGTGAAATTAAAAAATGATTATTTACTATACTTACGACAAATATTATAAAAAACATTTCATACATATTATTATTGTTGTTGGCGAAACTGAATAAGAAAGTAACAAAGATATTGAGCTTATAATAAAAAATCCAACTTATTCTTAATTATATTAAGAAAAAGTACCAGATTTTCATAAATTACATACAATAACTGTCAGTATTTTATCATTTTAAAATATTTGGGCATTTGTTTCTAACTAAAATTAAATTATAAATTTATTTTTCATAATAATATTCAACAATACTTACTATAATCGAATATAAAAAAAATAGATAATTTTAATAATTACATTTAAGATTCACACTTCTAATAAAATTAAATCTTAAATTAAATCAGATCTTGAGTAAAAAAAACTCTCTAACAATTCTTCTTCTTTGATAATAAATTTTGATAAACATCACTTTTTTATTTCTTGTTTTATCATATTTTTTTAATATTTATTTACAAAATTATAAATTAAATAATAAATTCTAGCTTTTTACTTGAAATAATTTTTAAACGAAAAATATTAATATCTTGGAAAACATATTTAAGAATATATAATATTAAATTTATTCATAATAAATTACATTTAAAGGTAAAGAGGGAAAATAATTGTAGAATTTTAGATAAGAGAAGATTAAATAAAACACTTAAATTATATTCTAAAATACTCTAAAATATTAAATATTAATTTTTATAAATATGGATTTTTAAAATGGATCTAACTGCAAAAAGTGCAGAAGATATTTCAATCTCGAAGAAAGAAAGCCCATTTAATGTCAAGAATACTATATTTAAAAAAATGAATTTAATATTTTAATTTGCAATTAAATTTAAATTATATATGAATGTTTTATATTTTTTTATTAAATGTACATTTTTAGTATGTGAAGATTGCTATGAGAATAATTTAGCAATCGAAGATGATGGAGCCAAAACTTGCATTATTTGCTTTGCATCAAGCATTATATAATTTTTTTTATTAATGTGTTCTAAAGTTATTTTAACATAAAAAATTGGATAAATTAATTTCAAGTTAATAAAAAGCTACAAAAAGATTTACTCTAAGGAGTTGATCGAAAAAATGGAATAGCTTGGAGAATCTAAGAAGTAGCCTAAACTTCTATAATTAGATAATAATTATAGAGGGTTAAATGATGATTGTTAATAATGTACACTTGCTACATCATCAGTAAAAAATTAAAGCGTTATTTAATAGAAACATATTATACCTATCAATCTTAACTATTAAATGTTACTAAAAATAGATTCGGAATAAAATATTACCTTCATTCTATGAATTCATTTTTTTCAATTTATATGAATTATACCAAATAACATTTGATAGAAATGAAAAATGCATGTGAAAAAATAATACCCTCAGAATTATCAGATTAAATTGGAGTTTATAAATAAATACTACACTTTTTTAATCGTTATCCTTTCTTCTCGATCCCTACCCTAACTAATTAACTATATTCTTTAACTGTAATCCTGAATTAAGAATAAAAATTTACAAATCGTTCTATTTTTTTGTATTTGTTTTGGGGTACCCACAAAAACTTTTGATCCTAAATTTATATTGATTATTTTTGTAGGAATAAATTTGATTTGGGAAATTAAATTATAATTAATTTATTAAATTATAATTCGTGGCAGTTAACTTTCTGGAGCCCTGACAATATGGTACTTGTTCGATAGAGAATTCAAAATTTGCTGGACTTTACTATTGTTAAAATACATTTGATATGGAAATTTTAGATTAAATAAATTAATCAATTCAAATAATTAATTATAACTGACTGTGATTAGGAGTCTTCGTAATTCTAATTAGATTTAAAAATAATTATGAATAAAATAAATAAATTAATTTACGAATATAATTAACAGTGCAGATTATGAAAATTGTGCAAAAATATAATTATACAAAGTATAGGGGGGTTGTGTGTAAATATATATTAATTAATTAGACAAATATATTATTATTAAAGATGATGTCAAAGTGTGATGGAGTTAATATTTCACGGAGAAATGCGAAAATGACTTTGAGAGCTTAGTATTTAATGATGAAATCACTTTGCAGTATGGCTTCCTTTCATGACTTACCTTACTGGATATCGGACAACACAATTATTCAATGATCTCAGTGCGAATCTCCCGGGTTGCATATGAACTCTTGGCATCACAGTGCTTGTGCGGTGGTTCGACGAATGTTTCAAAACAGGCATATTAGCATAGATCGACTGCGCTCAAATGAAATTCCCTAGCGACCACTCGAGATTTTCACATATCCGTGTTCCCCCTCATCACGGCACATCAAAAGCTGGTCGAGTTTCAAGGAGTATGTATTCTCACTAGCAGAGGAACGAATACATATGACATTTTAAATTTATATATTTGTCTAATTAATTAATATATATTTACACACAACCCCCCTATACTTTGTATAATTATATTTTTGCACAATTTTCACAATCTGCACTGTTAATTATATTCGTAAATTAATTTATTTATTTTATTCATAATTATTTTTAAATCTAATTAGAATTACGAAGACTCCTAATCACAGTCAGTTATAATTAATTATTTGAATTGATTAATTTATTTAATCTAAAATTTCTATTCTCAAATGTATTTTAACAATAGTAAAGTCCAGCAAATTTTTGAATTCTCTATCGAACAAGTACCATATTGTCCAGGTCTCCAGAAAGTTTACTGCCACGAATTAATATTTTGATTAATTTAATTATAATTTAATTTCCCAAATCAAATTTATTCCTACAATAATTCATCATAAGTAGGAAACTAGATTTATAAATAAAATCATTGAATATTTGAGTTTTATCTAATAAAAAATTAATAATATAAACACCATTAAGAATATTCATAATGTCCCTCCAAAAATTTAATTCAAGGATGTTCTACATGAATTACTTATAAATATAATTATTTGCTTTTATTTATATATGAGAATCTCAGTTATGAAATAGGTACAGAAAAGAATAGTTTCTAGGCATGGGTTCATTTGTTGATTACATATTAAATATAGAATTTTATAAAATATTAAAGATGTCTGCTCCTATTCTACCAAGTAATTATCAAATATAAAATTAATCAAATAATTTTACTAGTTTAGTTAAATTTTTATTTGCCAATTTATTTGATAAGTAATTGTATGCTATTAAGACTTTCTAAGAGTATAATAAATTTAATAAATATTCTTGATATTAAAAATTTTTATAACCAACAGAACAAGATTTGATAGAAGTCAGTATCATGAAAGGCATTAAGAGTCAATACCTCTGCGAGGTAATTGAATTCTTCAAAACTGATAATAATGAGTACAAAATCTAAAAATGAGTAAATTACTTTTTTAATTTAGAAATTTGGGTGGTACATGTCTCACACCCCCCACTTTATTTATAGAAAAAAATAAAATCGATGAATCCTCTAAAAACCAAAATTGGGTCAGAAATTACGAATTAAATAATTAAAAATGTTTTTGGACATGTTCCGAGGTTATATGAATTTGAAAAATTATTGATTTATCATATTTTCAATAATTTTTCAAATTCATATAACCTTGGAGCATGTCCAAAAAAGTTTTTAATTATTTAATTCGTAATTTCTGACCCAATTTTGGTTTGTAGAGGATTCATCGATTTTATTTTTTATAAATAAAGTGGGGGGGGGTGTGAGACATGTACCACCCGGAAATTTTAATAATTAATATCGTTCAAGAGTATGCTTAGTTTGGAGACTTGAAAAAATATTGTGAGAAAACTTATAACTGGAATAGAACCTCAAAAAAATATTTTGAATTGAAAGGTTTATGCTTACAATAAATTTATTGAGATAAAATGTATTTTTAAGAATAATAAATTTACTGGAAATGTGCAGCTATTGTTAATTTCAAATTCATATTTATCAGTTAACCCCAAATTTATTTAATTCAAACAGTTAAATTCATAATCTCTATTTTATATTCCCATTTATGGTAATTGATAGTTTATTTTCTTTTTATTAAATACTAAATAAATAAAATAATTATAAGATATAAATTTTAATATAGTTAATTGACTTTACTATATTTAAAAAGTCTTTTTTTCATTTTTGATAGTGAATTGTTTTTACATAAATGGAGATAATATTATTGCATATTCAAATTTAAGCTATTAAGTTTCTTAAAAATCTTGAATAAAAGGGTAAATATTTTAAAATAAAATTATATTAAGTAGTTAAATTTAAACTTTGATTAACTTTTTAGAGATCAGGATTTAATTAGAATTATTTTTAATAATTTATAAAGCTTTTCATTTTTCAAGTTTATTACAGATTAATATTTCTAATATGTTAAATAATTAAGTAATGAATTTTAATTAGATTTAAATAAAATGAGTTTGGGTAGTTTAAATATTCCTGAACATTTAGCAAAGGAATGGCTGGCATGTGTTGTCTTGGGGCTGAAAGAATTACATTCGAGAGATATTATTCACAGAGACATCAAGGCTGAAAATATACTTTTTAATAAAAATATAAAATTTACTTGTTTTCAAAGAAGATGAGGTAAGAATTGCTGATTATAGTATAAATAATCATTTTGGTATAATAGCTTTAATATTATATGGGTATGCCAAGACAATCAATAAATACTTAATTTAAATATAAGCATATACAATTTTATTTTCATTCAAATTGGAGACCCTTAATCGAAAAAAGCTTATGGAACTATGAGTTACATCTCTCCAGAGATTATTTAAATTAAATCTAAAAACAATTAATTAAAATTTGTTTTATTAATTTTAATGCGAATTTTAGTTTTTAATAAATACAAAAAGTATTGTTCAATAGAATATGTATTTTATAGAGCATTTACTGAATAAATAAATGTAAACATTATCTAAACGATTCACTTCTCGTTCTTTTATGAAAAATTGCAATGTTTTTTTTTTACTTTCTTTTAAACTTAAACTTAAACTTATACGTTATTATTAATCATTTCTTTCTTTTTCATTACATAATATTTTGTTTAATATTTAAAGATGCTAGAAGGGAAAAGTTATGATTTCTCTACTGATATTTACTATTAAATTAAGTGTTTTAATAAATATTGAAATATTTTATTTTTCTTCTTATTGATAATTAATTTACTCTCTTGGAATTACATTCATTTACTTGCTAACAAGAACTTTTCCAACAAAAAAGGAAATAAGAAATTATAAATGGCTTCCTAAAGTACCAGAGATGTCAAAAGAATAAAATTATTTATTTTTAAAAATCATTTTGAATTCATCGCTCTATTGAGAAAAATACTCTCAAATTAGCAATTTTTTGTGATAGTTTGATTAAATAAATTTAATAGTATTCTATTAGGACTTACATTTTCTTTTTTATAATAATTAAACTATCTGTTATTTTTATAATTTATTTTAAAATGATATCCATAGTAATAATGGAATTTTAGAATTGCCATTATGTTATTAGTCTTTACTGATTAGATATTTTCAGTATGATTTGTAATAATAATTCTAAGTTTTGAACATTTGAAACTGGACTTAAGTTAGGGAAACTTTAACAAATATATTGTAAGTTATTAAGTTAAGTTAATTAAAATAATTCCCATTTATTCAATATTGCTTAAATAAGATAATTGTACAATTTAAATATGAATGAATAATTTTTAATTTTTATGACTAAAATGGTGAGCTATAATAGCAGTGATAGACCAAGCATTGTGGATCTTATGTTCCATCCATCAATTCAAAAAATGTATTTTATTTTAATTTAAAATTGCAGAGACTAAGGTAATGACAGACTACAGAAAGGTTTACGGTATAATGACTTTAGTATATTAAATTTTAAATTAAAAAAAAATGCTATTAAAAGAAAATTTTTAAATGCTTTAGGGTTTGCTAATTTCAAGCCAGAATTGATAAAACAGCTTTGTGAATAAGGAGTTGGGTGCAATAAATGTTCTCTCGTTCTCTGTAATGAGTGTTTATATTCATAATAAACAATAAATTATTATTAATTTGTTAAGTGATTTATACTGTCAGAATTTTATTAATAATTTAATTTATTTTTAATTTTAATTGTGTCATCACAAAATAGGTAGTTAAATAATAGAGAAAGTTTGATTATAATCTTATAAAATTATTTTAAATAATAAAAATATGCACTATTATGTCATAAGTAATAATTTACAAAAAATTGTGTAATAATTTAAGCCGTTAATATTTATATCTAGCTTTATCACTAAAAATAATTGCTCAATTAAAATAAACAGATGAGAAATATATGGAAAAAAAAACTACTTAATTATCGTTAATTTTCATACAAGTATAATCATTTGTATTTAATTATTAAAATAGATTAAAATAGGTAAATATGAGGAAGTTTAATTCACATTGAAGATTTATTCATTTTTAACTGTAAATAATTTGATACTTTGTAATTTAAATTTAATTTTAAGTATTTCAAATAAAATACGTACATTAGAATTATTTATTTAAACACGCTTATTGTCTAAATGAGGTTATAAATATTCTGCTTGCAGTTTCAAAGGCTCACTAAATGATAATGAGAAGAACTCTGTAATTTTTAATAAATTACAATTTAGCAACTTCCTCTTTAACATCTCCACCAATCAAGATAATTCCCTAGGTCTTTCAGTCTTCCACGTAACGCATAAGGACATCAAAAATATAAGTTGGTTCAAGTAAATGGATTATCACCAATATAACGACTCTATTGACAAAGCCGTAATGAAAGTCTAATAAACTGCTTTATAGAAGAGAGTACTAGGTCTGTAAGCAATAGCAATGCTTCCAAGAGTGCTGGATTACTCTCAGTATTGACAACGAGGAGGTCGGATTGTGTATTAGTTTGGCCTAGATAATTTATGCTGCGAATGTAATTGTAACATTATTAGCTGAAGATTCAAAATCAGTTTTTTATCTGCATCAGCCTAACTACCTTAAACTTGGAGACCTAAGTGTTGAGATAAACCTCTTTTGCTATTCACACCATCTAACATTTTGGTTCCATAAGCGAGAGCGTATTGAATTTCTAAAGTGTCATCGATGATATGAATAACTTATCTGCTTAGCATTTTTACCTTAGCAGATAACCTATTTTTGCTTATCGATAAAACTTGAGGCTTGTTGTCAGGATCATTAGACCTCTCTTGGTGGAATCGATAATCGGAAATTATTAGTTTTAGTAAGTGTCTATTTCATTCACTAGAATGCTTTCGATGATATATTTATTTTATGAATTATTAATTTATTGATTATTAAGATAATAATAGTTAAAATATATCAAATTATTTACAGTTAAAAATGAATAAATCTTCAATGTGAATTAAACTTCCTCATATTTACCTATTTTAATGTATTTTATTAATAATATGTTTCAGAAAGAAAGTCTAATCATCATTCTTAATACTTAATGATATGCTAAGCCACGCAAATGACATCAGCATTAGAATTGAGGAGCTTAAAATGTTATTGTATAAATAAATTCTTTAATTATAAAACTTTTTGAGCTGGTCAAAGATGCAAAGGAAGAGCTTGAAGTTTGCAAGGCAGTCTGTCCAGACATTGAAACTAATCGTTTTGCAAAATTAAATAGAAATAAATTATTAATTTATCATAAATACACTGAGATTATTGATAAAAGTCAGAAAATATTTATCTATTAGAGATTTATATATTAAATGGTTAGACACAATAAAAGGAATCAACTAAACACTAGTTGGGAAAAGTTTCCTATCCCCTTGCAGTTTCTCTTTCTCCTACTGAAATTTCCTGCCCCTAACATCAACATATTTTACATTAGACTTTAATCCTATATTGAAAATTTAAAATATAAATTCGCGGTTTATATCAATCAATTGTTCATTTTTTTTAATTTGAAAAATTAATTACATATAGTTTATAATTTATTCTACTAAAATAAAAATATTTCAATTTTTTATCTTGATGAAAAAATTACTGATGTTAAAATATAAAATTATGATAATACAAATGATGATAAATTTATAAGAATTAACCATTTTATTTGGGGGGCATGAAACTTCCCCTTTGGGTACATATACCACTTTTGGGGCAAGAAACTTCTCCCCAAACAATATTATAATGATAAATATATACTTTTATAATCAAGTTAGGAGAACTCAAGTTTTAGAAATGATTAAGCAATTTGAACCATAAATTGTTGAAACATCTCACTAAGTCATTGAAAATGATGATTTTTTAATTATAAAAATAGCCTGAAAAATAACTAAAAACTCTAAATATTAAAATGTAGAGAAGTTAGAGGTGTTTGCCTAGATTGCTAATTAAAATGCTGAGGAAATCAACCCATTTATAAAAGCGAAAGACTTTAGCTTTATCGATCTTATTAAAAAAGTCAAGAACTTTTTTATTCCAGAGTAAGACGTTTAAAATGGAATATTTAGAGAAGAAGTTTCTGAAAATGAGGACTCTGATTTTTTTATGGACGCTTTTAATCTATAATTTTTTATATAACCCTAATACCTATGTTCTCATGAGTTTGATATGTGAATAAAAAGTTTAAAATATATCGATTAATAAGGAAATTTAAAAGACAGATTTTAACTTAATTGAAAGATGCCGATCTAGAGAATTGAATAAAAAAGGTTTAGAATATTACAGCACTATCATAATCTTTTTTAGTAGCATGATTAGTTTGATTAAGTAAGTGTGATTTTATTTACTAAGTTTATATTAACTAAAAATCTATTTGGCAATCAGAGTGGCTCGTGAAGATTTTTCAAGATTTGTATATTATTTTACAGACGTAAACAGTAAAATCTAGAAAATTTGGATAATATATTTTTCTAGATCAAACTATTAACCCGAATTTTCTATTTGAGTGGCCTTAACTTCTAGCTATTCTTATCTTCACATTTCTACCATTCATTATTCAGTTAAAGGCAAGAAAGGGTTTTGAATTTGAAAAAAAATTTTAGCATTTTGAAATTTTATAAAAAAGTCAATTTTGCATATGGTCGAGTCCAAAACTGAAAAAATTATCATAGCTCTTAAAACCGCTCATCACCTTTCAACTTAACGCTTCTAGTTTTATTAGTTAGAGTGAAAGGTCATTTATTGAAGCGATTTATCATTGAGCCAACAAAAAATCCGGAGGATATATGATAAAGTGTGATAAATTTATCAGTAGTTTTGCATTAATCCAATCAAAAATTATAAAAATCAAGCTTTTAAGTTACTTTAATCCAATCAAATTAGTCATTAAATCTACATAGGATTGATGAATTCAGAAACTTGCATTTAAGATGACCTCTTAGATATAAAATCGACCCTAAACTTCTCTATGAGGAAGCTTGTAATTATAAATTTTTGGTATTACCTTCTAATTAGAACATATAAATGATTAACAGGTACCTGAATTGGTACAAAGCAAGAATACTTACCTCAGATTTTTGAAAATTTACAAGCCAATTTAAAAGTTGAGAAAGTGGGTAAAGTCAAAGGTATCTTATCTGAATATGAAAATGCATAAGATAGTGCTTAAATTAATAGTGCAAAGGAATTTCTCCACTAAACGTCTCTAGTATAAGTTTGCTGTTCTAGTAGGAAGATTTTGCAGGCTTTTACAAAGACTAAGGATTTTAAGAATGTTAGTGAGAAAATTTATCAATAACAATAAACAGAAGAAAGTAAAGAACACCCTCGAAAGTAAACCTGTAATTTCAGAACCACCTAATCTTACTGCAACACTCTAAACATCAAAATCCCTCTATTAGTTTGATTGAGTATTTGATTGATAAAAGTAGACTATTAGTGCATAATTTATTAGGGTATAAATAGGATTTATGTAGAGGATTAGGCTTTAAATGTATTGTAATTTTTAGTGTATTAGAGGAGTTTTATTTTTAATATTCATTAAAACAGTACATTGGCTATAATGTGCTAACTTTATAAATTTGTATATCCTTTCCAGTTGATCATTTAGTAAATTATTAGTTTTATTAAGTAGTTTGGTCTTAAGATTATCTTATCAGCCATATCTTTTATTTTTCCTTTGATCTAATTCCTATCTAGATCCTGCTGTATTCTTTGCTTTGAATCTTTCTATACTTTACAGCTAAAGTATTCGTTTCTTAGCATGTCGCATAAATAATTAATGCTGCAAGACCCCAAATATCCCATTAGATATCTCTATCTCTCCAGTCCTCTCTCTCTCTCGAAAGTATCCTTGAGTACCAGGACGTTGCCAAGAGTTGAAGCCTCAACTCTCTATGACCTATTGAAATTTATCATTACTAATCTGAGAGGTGATAAATTCAGCATAATTTTTCTGGCTTTAAATCTCTGAGCACATAACCTAATGAGTGCAACTCTTTAATGCCATTCCAAACATTTGTATGAATAGGATTTAGCTACTTTAGAATCCTTTAATCTTAAATATAATCTCTCAATGTCATTTAGTAGAGAGGTAAGCGAATAGCTACATGATTTTGACCAAGCAAAATTTCATCAAGATAAATTACATACCTGATATCTTAACTTTTTGCCTTAAAGTGTACTTAATATTCATTGAAAAATTCCATTTGAAACTAGTCATCACATCTGAAGTAGTATAATGGGTATATCTTGTATCCAAACTGCTGGTCAGTTATTATCTTATTATCAAACTTGTCCTCTTGAATCAGATAAATTTATTGCACTCTTTAAGATCAATTATTTTCAATATTGGTAGCTTCAAAGCTTGAATCTTAAGAGTGATTTTTACTATTTAAGAGGCAGCAGTGACTCTAAGGGGTCTCTTGGTTTTCTTTTTTAAAGGCAAGCCTCACCGGTTTGAGGATCTAAAACTTCAAACTTCTTGCCATGATGTTTTTTAGGTGAACTTTTAGAACTGTTGAGTGATTATAATGTTTATAACAGTAAGGGAAGAAGTATTATCCATCAATCTATTCGTGCTTATGATAAAGATTGGGCTTGTTTGAATGCTGCTCTAAAATAATACTTTTGATATCAGATTTATAAATGAAGTTCTTCTCCTACTTCATATTAATGTTCTACCTTTCTTTCTTTTTTGTCTTCCTCCACTTCAACTATTTTATTGGTTCTTCCCACTAAATCTCTTAACTTTGCATCTCTATTTAATAATGGGACAATTATTCAAAGTTGGAGACTAAGTTAAGAGAATCTCAGGATCATATTAGGTGGAGGCATCGCAAGTCTCAACTTTTATTTAAATAAATGAATTAAAGTTTTTGCTGGCTAATGCCAAGTAATGCCGCTTTTCAAAGTAGGTTGCCTCTCATTCATAAATACTATTAATAATTATATAAGTTGTTTATTTTCAGCAAGTATACACAAGTAAACCATAGTCTCTAAGACTTGTAAGGATCTACTGATATTAGTGTGAAAGACAATTTTTCATATTCTATATACTTTAGGGATAATCTATATACTAATTCATCAATTTTTTTCATTAATAAGCACCTAAATAAGTTTTGTAATGTTAGGTAAAGCTCCTAATGCTGTTCTTGTAAATTTATTAGTGAAGGTTTTAAATTTTCAAATTCTTTTTTGTACCACCTAATACGATTTTGAACCCTCCAGGTATCTCCCTTTTTAGTAGCAATTTATTGGTAATTATAGAATGGATATCCATAATTTTAAATTTCATTAACATTTATAGAAAGTTGAATTAAATTGTAATGTATGAATGATGCAATGAAGAAAATTTATTCTCTATTTTTTAAAGGAAGTTTCGAAGGAAGGAGGACCTCTATAGATATTTATTATAGGAAGGTAAGATTTCATCAATTACTAATATATTAACCATAGTTGGATTGTTCTTGCCAACCTAGGAAGGAACAAAAATCTCATTCTTTTAAGCCTTGCTAAGTGAAGAGAAAAAAGCATTTAAGTTTAATGAAATTAGAATGATTGAGATACCTAACTACCCTGAGTTACAAACAGCTATGATGATGCTATGAGTGATCCAGATGTTGCTCTCTTCCTACCATCAAGCTACAACTCTCTCTCTAATAAGTTGCCAGAGAGAAACTTCTTCTTTGGTGTTCTTGGAACTCTTAAACCTGAGTATTTAAATGAAGTGATATAAGAAGCTCACAAGAAACGCTACAGCATCTCTCCTGAAGAAAAAGAGAAGCAGGTCATTAAAATCAGTGACTCTTGGTAGTAGGAACTGAAGAAGAATCCAATCATCTCAAGTAAGCTTACCCTTCTACATTGATAGAAAAACTGGAACTGCTATTTACTTGATGAAAGAGCGCAGCAAATTAAACAGAGAAAGGAAGTCTCAAAGTAAAACATGAACTTAGTAAGACGCTCTATAAAGATATATAAAAGCCAGACGAGATGAATAAAGATGAGGGAGCTAGCACCAAGAGAAGAAACATAGGCCCAAGTAAGCTTTAAGAAAGAGAAACAAAATCCATTTACGTGCAAATTTAATATGTGAACTTATTCATTCGTTTAAATCTAATACTTATTTACTCACACAAATCTCCATTCTTTTGCGCACACTTTAGCTCTGTCATTACTTCTCTTAGCAGCACTCTAAATAAAATCTATTGTATTTTTTTTCAGATTGTGCATCAAATGATAAAAGATAAGTTTTTTAGTGGGTTTCAACAAACCCCAGAATATTGCTCAAATCCATTGAACTGAGGGCTATAAAGAACAATAAATACAGGTGTAATGTTTAGCCTTTCTTATTCCTTCCTTAAGTCTTTAGTTTTATGAACTGATAATTTATCAACAAACACGATGATAGTTTAATTGGCGTAGTTATCTCTGAGCTATTGAAAAAATTATATAAATTATTCAATCTTATATAATAGTGCGAGGGAGGATAAGGTTAGTCTCTAGCCCACTATCTTCACTTATTCCACCAAGGATTGCATAAGTTATATTTTAACCTTTTAATAATATATTTCAATGTTGCTGTACCTCTTATACCAAGAACTTGATATGAAGGTATTAAAGGTGAATACTGCCTCATCAACGTGTATGAACTTTCTATTATGCTATTAATACCTCCGAATTTAATCGAATTTATAATTAAAATTATCCTTATTAAATGGAACATTAAAGTTAATCACTCTTAATGCGATTGACAGTCTTGTAAGATATTCCATTCTTTTTATATATGTTGGCTATCGATTAAGCAGAAATGTGAAGCTCAGGAAATTGGCGATGAAACAACACAGCCCTCTAGGCTAGAGAGAAGTGAGCCCAGTATTTAAGGGTCTAATCATTAATAAATTAATCGATTTGATGCTGCTAAAATTTTAAGTGTCTTTTAGGCTTAAAATTTCGATGGTATCTCTTTAAATTCAATGCTAATAGACAGTGAGACCTAACATTAGCAATAGATGTATGGAGCAGCCTTGCTATAGACGTATAATTCAAAACAGGATTGAGGTATTCACTATATTCATCACATCAATAGCGCAACTTAAACAATAGATCTATATACTCACTGTCATAAACAGACCCAAAACCTCGCATATACTCACTTATATTCCTAATATTTTAACATTAAACCCCTACATAAACCCTTTTAAATCCCTAATAATGTATACTCTAATAGTCTACTTTTATCAATCAAAAACTCAATCAAACTACTGAAAGGGTTTTGGGGTTTTGATTCTCTTTCATTAGAATTATAACAGTTCCTTGTTTCCCTACAAAGTTATAAATCAAAGATTGCTAGAGGGGTAATGATGCTTATTAAGCTTAGCGAGTCAGGTCTTGCTTTTTTTAGTATGCCTTGTCTTCAGGGGAATAGAATAGTGCTTCTTATGAGCTTCTTCAATGATCTCTTAGATATTTCGCTCTCAAAGTGGCAAGAACACAAAAAAACGAAGCTGCGTTATGTAAGCTTGTTAGAGAGTTATCTCTAAATGGAATGGTAAACTACTAGTATTTCATTTTTCATCGCATCCTCGTTAGTGACAGAAATCTCTGGGTAGTTTGGTATATCGAATTTCTTTATTTTTGAAATCTTTCTTCTCATCATAGAGAATAGCTTTTAAGAATGATATTTGGTACCTTCCATAGTTGGTAGGAATGAAAAAACTAGGGTATTTGCTTATGTTTATGTTATATGCTTACCACGTTGAATGAGGTGACGATATACAACTTCCTTGTTTCTCAATTTTGATATAATCTATTGAATCTCAACCCTCTTCAATACTGTACTTATAGACTGCATACTAGTTTATTATCCAATTATTGAATTTCAAACTTTATTATATAAAGTTATGAATATTACTGTTTAGAATATCAGTATTAAATATGGGCATCTTATAGGATGTAAAATCGATTAAAGAAACGTGGATAAAGTTCCAGAAGCTGTAAAAAACTTCAGAAATGGATTTACATTTTTCTCAATTTAGTTCCATTAAATTAGCACTAAATTTTCTTAAATTAATTAGTACTCGTGCTAATTTCGTTTAATTTTAATTGGTACCAAATAAATAGTACCAAAACTTAATTAGTAACTAGTTTTAATCAAATGAGGTTTAATGGAAAAGTTCCGAAAATGGTTCAAAACCTAATTAGTACCAGTCCTAACTTGAATTATTTCTATCTTGGTACCAATATTCTAAATATTAAGCAGGAAATAATAAAATTTATAGTTATAAACTTATTATAAATATGATATCTAACGCTTAAAAATCAACCATTATTGCTGAAAGGTAAATTCCTACTCAACTTTACTCTAGCTAGGACAGTTATTACTCATTAATAATAGTAATTTAAATTTGAATTTAAAATGGGTGCTAATATAAAATCGTAAGGCAGTTTCTCATGGAAACCGGAAGTAATATATATTGAAAAGGAAGTTGAGCTAAGATCTCAAGAGTTTGAAGCTGAAGTCTTTAAATTATAAATATAAAACTAGGAGTAGAGTGCAGAGATGGGATTTTAAACATAAGTTGAAATGATTGAGGAAGGACAAGATAAGCAACCTATAGAAAAAATAAAAACATCTTGTGAAGACTGCTATAATTTCTATTCAACTGAGTCTAGCTTGAAGAGGCACATCAGAGAGATACACTCTTGGTAGAGCTAGATTTACTTTAAGAATGATAAAGTAGATTGTAGGTATTAGTGCATAACATGCATGAAGTCTTATAATCATACAGCTTAAGTAAAGTGGCATATGCAAAAGCATCACTTAAGCGAATTCCTGATTAAAGATAAAAAAAGATACTTACAGACTTAAGTTTACAAAAGAAAAACCCTTTATCAACCCTTATTCTTGTTTAAAGAAAAATAACTCTCTTGAGTCATCAAGAGAAGAGGAAGAAAGGCTCTTGAGGCAGAAGCGTTTTGAATCAATTGATCAGCCAGAAAATGGTATGTATATAGCATGCATATAAGAAAGAGAGCAATATATATACCTACAGTAAATGCGGTTGACGTAAGCAGCTGTATTGAGAACTATTTGCATATTGATATACCTAACAAGGTAAAACATATTGTATTGATAATATCGCTTACTAGGAAAATCCTTTCAAATATCTCATTAAGAACGAGCAATATCAAAATGAATTTGCAAATGAAATCATAGTACTGATAGAAGCTTAGAAAAGATAATGCAGGAACTTAGTTAATCTCGATGAGATTATACTTGGCTTGGTTTTATTGCATTTAGACTCAAGAATTTTGAAATTAATCTAAGAGTGTATCTTTACCATAAAAGATACCCTGATTATTTGAATGAGATACTCACTAAAATGATTAAGGGTGTGAAAGAGCTCCATAATCATGAATTAAGACGAGATATAGTGACTTTAGCTAAGGTTTTTAGGCACTCCAAGATACTTCCCAATTAGAGAGAAGTGGAAAATGCCTCTGTTTAAAAAGATTTTTGGGCGGTAGATGCAATTATCTTAGAGATATTACATTTGTATTTATTTATCTATAATTATGAATATAAAATTATTTTGGAACAACTTAAATAATTCAAATATTCGATTTTGGGGTTTAAATCAAGTAATATAAAAAAATTTTAATAAATAATTTTATTACTTATTTAATAAAGGAAAATATAAAATTTCATTAAATTTTTATAAACTTTTAGTACAAATTAAATCAAACCACAGCATTATCAATAAGATTTATAAGGATTTTAAGATAGTAATCTTTGCATTTTATGTGAAAATGAAGTTTAATCAGACTATCTTTTAAAACTTGGTAAATAAATCTATATTTTATATAAATCAAAAATATAAAAATTATTTTTTATAAAGTTAATATCAAATACAAATTTATTATTAAATTTTGCAGAAGTCATAAAAGAATTACTACTTATAATCCTTTTCTATAAATGTATTAAGTAAATATGGATAAAAATAATTAAATTTTATTAAATATATTTTTATTTTTAAACGATCGGACTTTTTTTATTTCAAATAAAAAATTTTTAGAAAGTAAAATAAAAAATAAAGGAATTTTTGTATTAAGAATTAATTTAAGTTTCAATCTCTTTTTTTTGCAATATATTATTGTATTTTCAAGTTAAATATATTATAATTTGTAATAATATGGATTTATTCCGTATTTTAAAGTAATACATAAAACTTAAAATACTTTAATTGTTTAATACTTTCAAATTTTATTAATATAATGCGAATTTACTCGAGTTTTATTTTATTAGGTGTACTACTAATAATTAAATTTTAATAATTCTTTAATTACTAATAGTATTTAAATAAATTTATTAAAGGAAGATAGTGATGTTTATAAATTAAATACAAATTGTAGTTAGTTGTAAAAGTTATTATCAAATATTAAGTACACATTAGTTTAGCTAAAACTAATAAAAAATTGTATTACAACTTACTAAATTTGGCAAAATTAACTTCAAAAAAAGTGTAATTTTATTCAATAAATAAAATTAATTATTGTAGGAAAACATTTGAATTTGGAAAATTAATTAAAAATAAATAAATATTAAATAAAAATCTTGGCAGTTAAAGTTGGCCAATTTAAACGATCTTGGGCTTATTCGATAGAGAATTCAAAATTAGCTGGACTTTACTTTTGGCGGCACTATTTTATCTCATCCCTAGAGCAAGATAACTCGACTTTAATTAAACCATATAAATTCATTAAATTATACCCTAACATTAAAGTCAAGTTATCTCACTCCAGGAATGCGATAATATAGTACTTTCAAAAGTAAAGTCCAGCTAATTTTGAATTCTCTATCGAATGAGCCCAAGATCGTTTAAATTGGCCAACTTTAACTGCCAAGATTTTTATTTAATATTTATTTATTTTTAATTAATTTTCCAAATTCAAATGTTTTCCTACAATATAATAGTAAATGTTGTCACCATTTAATTATTTAATTTAAAATTTAAAGTTTTGGATATGAATAATTTCACTAATTAATTTTGAAAATTATGCACTAAACCATTCAATGAATAAGCAAAATTAAAGTGAAGATTATTTAAAATCAATTAGCATTGATATATTTACAAATCTTAGTATAATTATTGATAATTAATTTCATTTTTTTAGATTTAAACTTATAAATAAGTTGTTTTTATACAAGTCTAATTAATAAAATTAAAACCATATAAATACAATTAAAGGTTGGTTATTATCAAAAATATAAATATTATTCAATAACTTCATTTTACTTCACTTCAACAATTATCACCATGGTTGTAGAAAATGTTTGTATTCAATAATATTTGAAAATAAACAACAAGACCTTTAGATTTGTTGGTAATGTGACATACCAGATGCATAAACATTTTACTAATAAAATAAAAAAGATTGTAATAATAATAGAATAGAAGACCAATGTTTACTTGACGAATCCTTTATTGAATCAATAAATGGTTACAAGGGCGCAATATCTTTATTTAAAATGAATAAATATACAATTAAAAATCATATATTATTCAACTTTATTTCAATTTTTCCATATCATTTACCTAAATAATTTAAATAATGTTTTTTAATTACACTTCCATTTTATTTTTAATACCATTGGGTTGCATAAAATATTTAGGGAATTTTTAAAAATTATTTTTTATCATATCTCATAATTTAATAAAAGACTTTATTTAGAACAAAATGATATTGATTAAACGACTCATGTGAAATTTAAGTTTTAAATTCAGCAATTTTTCTTTATAAGCTATAGTATTTGTAATGCATTAATGAAAACATAAAATTTATTAATAAATACATAACTGAATGGAATTAAAAACTTTAGTGATTATTACAATTGTTCAAGCTTAGAAAAGTTTTACAATATGTATGTATAATTCTAAATTAAAAATAATTTTTAACTGAGGTACCCCTTTTTAAAGAATGTGACATTTGGACAAAAAAATTTTCAATATAAAAATTCAGAATGTTATATTCTATAAACCCTTACCTTAAATCAATTAGGGACTTAAAAGTCTATTTTGAATGAATCCTTGTAAATTATAAATCTAAAAAGCTTACTAAAGTAAATATATTTTTAATATTAAATTTCTCACGTAAAACTTATAGAAATGATAAAACAAATAATTTTTAGGGTGAAATTTTTACACGATTCATAAAAAATTAAGTTTCATAATTTTACAAATATTTTAATAACTTATTTTAGGATATTAAATAATTATTTGAATAATAAGTTTTAGAAAATCTTACCCATATATTGAAAATTAAAGACAAAGTACAAAAGATAAAGTTTAAATTATCGATAATAATGCTCAGATCCATGCTATCAAATCAAATTAAAAGTAGTGTCTAAATTAATAATATTTGACTTTTTAAAAAAATTAATGACTTATTAAACATTTTTGATAATTTCAGGGCGAATACCCCATAAATAATGTAAGTAATTGAAAATGAATGTTCTTTTTTGAAATATTTAATAAAATCTGTAAAAATATTTTCATATAAACTCAATTATAGTATTTAAATAAAAATTTATCTGAATATTATAAATTTGAATAATTTATTTGAGGATGTATAATTGTTTAATTATATTCTAAATTATTTCCTTATTAACAATAAATAACAGACGTAATATCTAATAATAACAGAACCAGCAATTTCAAACACATCAATAAAATTATTTTAATTTCGAAGATATGAATTTATTATATGAAGAATTTGAGAAAAATACCGAAAAAAATAAAAATAGAATTCCCGAAATACTCTGCAATCGTTTAAGAGATTCATCATAATCAAATATTTCAGATAAAGAAGATGGGCAATAGATGTAAAAAGAGCTATTAGCAGACAATGAAGAAATTGAAGAATAGATGTTTTCAATTAATCCACAAAACAAAGCCGTTTAAGTATTTTCTTTTTTTATCATGATTAATGTTTAAATTTACCTTAGGCCAAAGAGTCAAATTTTGTTATTTAATAAACATTGATAAATTTTAATCACGGTTTATTTATATTTCTCAACTCAAATAAAATTTTAATATAGTATTATTAAACTAAATAAACTTGTGCTATTAAATACATTCTTGTATAAATTTTAATAACGATATTGTATTCAAGGAACTCCTATTATTGATAATAATTATCAATTAACAATAAAGTATTTATAAATCCTTAATAAATTTGAGATATATGAATATTATAAGTTTCGATAAATTTATATCTATTTGGCTTACTATTAATGTATATCTATTTGGCATTTTACTTTTTATTGATACTGTACTAAAATAATAAACAAATTTAATTAGATAAAGAAATTAAAATTGTTATCAATATTTAAAATAAATATATACTTATTATACTATGATTAATTTACAGAGGAATTTGAGTTTTAATACAGAAATCTTTTAAATAACAGGGTGGGAATTATGTTCCCATGATAAATTTGCATATTTACCAAAGAAAATTTTATAATGAAAAATTTTTTTTGAAAATTTATTATAAAATATATCTTAACAGATATAAAATCTAATAGAAAAATTCTTCAAATGATAATTAAATGTTTTTTTTAAACATATGCAAATAATTTTATTTTTATTTTTGAATATCAAAAAACAAATTGATAATATGAAAAAATAACTTTGGTTCAGCTTTCTGACTTTTATTTTTATGATGTGACCTAATCCTATATTTAAAATGAGAAGAATTTATTTTTAATTATAGGTTTTGAAATTCTTAATTGAAAATAAAAATTGCATTTTTTACTCTCACCTATAAATTTTACACAATCATAAAACTTTAAAGATTGAATATACCCCTCCTCCTAAAATTATTTCAAATTTTCTAAACTTTAAACCTTTTATTAATAAAATTTATTATTTTTTAAAAAAATCAGATAAAAGAGTTGAAAAGTAAGCTTAAAATAAAGACTTTAAAATAATGGATGACACATGTCTAAAAAATTTACTAATTAAAATTAATTTATAAATTAAAAGAAAGAAAAAGAAGATGAAGAATAAGAAGAAATAAACAAGTATAGATTAGATTGACATATTGGCAAGGGATCATTTGGAGATGTTTTAGTTTAATTTTTTATATTTTTGTTTATCAAACATCAAAACTTCAGCTGTTTCCTTATAATTTTTCTTACTATTTAAAAGTTTGCATTAAAAAGACTCAAATATCAAACAATTAATTATATTTTCAAATATTTTGAATATATAACTTATTTTAAAAGTTTATAAATTATTCAAAATTATTTAAAAATTATAAAGAAATTTCTTCTAATGAAGTTGAAACTTTAACAATCAATATTATATTTAAAAAATTAATATAGTATTAAGTAACAGTTCAATATGTATAAACTTCTATTGAATGACGAATTATTATCAAATTACATGCTTAATTTATAATTAAATGAAATAAAGTTTAAATTTTTAAGATATATTTATCTTTATAAAAAATTATTTTCAATATATACTATCATCTAAATATTCTAATTATATTATAATTAAAAAATTTAAGAGTTTAAACTATAAAATATTTTCTTATAAAAGATAAATTGTATATTGAATTTGAAGAAAAATGTTTTTATTAAGAATATTCGACATACTAATTCCTTTATTAGCTTGAAATTTAGTTTATTTTTCCAAATAGAATCCAATATAAAGGTAAATCTGACTAGAAATTTATTCCCTATTCATAATATTTTCCAATTATTTAAGCATGGGTTTTTATCTGAAAAAATATTTAATATTAGCTTTTTAAAAATGTTAATTTAATCGAATTACTTACTAAGTATAAATATCAAAATGAAGGGTAAGTCTCTCTAATTTTTTATCTCAAATAATATCAATTGTAAATGCAATAAATAGATCCACTACTTGTAAAAAACTGCAAAAATTATAGTTTACATCATTAAAGTAAAGTAAATTTTCTTTTATCGTGAAAAGTAAAACTAACTCGTTATTTGTTGAATTAATTTATATAATCATATTTTCCATTCAAATATAATTGAAAAAGATTCATTTAATTTTTAAAAATTAAAAGCTATTAATTTATTAATGTTGGATATTTTCCAAATAAGATTCTTGTATGCAATATAAACACATCGCTTCGAAGATAAATTTTTGATTAAATTTAATATTATTTAAATTTTTTCATTTAATGTAATCATATAAATAATATAATATATTAATTTTTTAAAAGATATGAATGAAATTTTAATAATGAAGCACATAAAAAGTGAATATATTTGTGAACTACTAGATATTTTCACTTCAAAAAATCAGCAAGTTTGCATAATCTCTGAATTTGCAAAATTTGGAGATTTAAATAACTATACTAATAAAACCTTTAAAAATGGAAAAATCCCTGAGAATTTAAAATATAATAATAATATTAGCAATATTTTCTCTAAATTGAATTAATTTTATTAAGGGAGTTATAATGAATATTAATTTGATTTATTCTTTATTTATTTATATATATATATATATATATATATTATAACTACCATATAGGAATACATATTATTTGGGAAATTGAATAAAAAAATATCTTAATATTTCCAATAATGTTTTGAATTCTTTCATGTCATAGAAAAGGGAATTAAAATTAAGATAGAAAATTGGTATTTTTTCATTAAATATACATTTCGGATAACAAGAAAGAAGTATGTTTTTATGGAAGTTTGGACTAGATTAAATTTCTTTATTCATTTAAGAATCTATGAATATTATAAAGTCTTCCTATATTTTTTATTTTTAAAATTTTTTAGATTTTAATGTAATTATGGAATTCATGTGTGTTATGATTTTAATTTATCATTAGTTTTCCCTAATAAAATTTATTCTATAAATTTAATTTGTAAATTTGGCTAAGGAATGGTTAGCTTGTGCAATACTAGGTTTGAGGGAACTACATTTAAACAAAAACATAAAATATATTTTATTTTTTTTATTTTAGAAGGGTTTTTTTAATATTCTTATGTAAAGACTTAAATTAAATTAACTTTTATAAATTATAGGTATTTTTTTCCATATTTATTTTAATCTTATATTATATAAAAAATTTATATGATATTTTACTATAGGCAAAAACAAGTTATTCTGTGAAGATTTTTATATCAATCATTTTAATATAAAGTTCATTATGTTTATTAGAGTAAAATTAAGCTCGTAAAGTAGAGTATTTTACATAAATTATATAACGATGGAAAAATTTTTAAGCACTAAAACTATCAATAAAACATTATATACTTAAATAAAATCTTACGAAATTAATATCACAAATGTTAGATTTATGACTAATAGTATTTATCATTGCAATAGTTTAGAGTATTAATTCAAGAGGTATAATTCATAGAGATATCAAACCAGATAACAAATTTAAAATTAAATTTATTTACATATTGGTTTTTGATGAGACTAAAGTTAGAATTGCTGACTATAATTATTTTACAATATATTCATTATTCTTTTTAAAAATTAAAAATAAAATATATTCTTTAACTATGGCTTAGCAAAGCTAAACTTAAAATATTTATTAAATTTTTTTAATTTTTAAATTAGAATTTATTTATAGATGATAGGAAAGGTGTAATAGCTCCGAACCAATTATTTCAAATATTTTAATTTAATAATATGGTACATTAGGCTTCATGTCACCTGAGATTTAATAGTTATTTAAATTATTTTATGCACAGATCTAAACTTGTATCCCCCTTTTTCCAAAATACTCATTTTATATGAAAAAATTTCTGAACCATACTCTATCTTTAATTTTTGATAACATAAAGTCATAAGACTTAAAAAAATAATAAAATTCCCTATCAAATAAAGAAACTAAATTATATAACATCTAAATAATTATAACCATTAAACTTGTTCTATAAATATGTTTTATAAAGCTTGAAAAATAGGTACATGATATTAAAAGGAAAAGATTAATTTAATCAATCAATATTCCTATTTTATATTCAAACCTGAAATAAAACCGACATTTAAAATTAATAATTAAAAAAGATTTTCCTTTAAACACATTATTTGTGAAAATTCCAAATGACAGATAGTTTTATCATTATTTTTTTTCATATCTGTATTATAATCTATCTTTTAAAACTTTTCAATTTTATATTATCCTCATAATACAAAATTAATAATACTTTAATTATTATTAAAATATCAACTAATTTTATTTATGATATCTATGTACAAATAAATTATACATCTAGATATTAAATAAATATTAAAGAAAGTTGCTGGCGTAAAAAAATAACATATTTATTCAACGATTTTCATTACTAAATTATATTAAAACAAATAGTGATCATTTTTACTCCAAGCATGCAATCAAATTTTCATTTTCTATAGATATTAGCTTATTAAGATATTATTTTTCTATAGCTTTATCTATGTGAATTAATTACGCAACCATATATTTAATAAAGATTAAAATTTTAACTGGGTTAAAAGATTTTAAATACATCGCCTTAACTTTAAATTTTTCATGAATTTATCAAATAAATTTTTGTAAAATCTTTTAAAAGTTTTATATAAATTTACAAGCCAAAAAACCTTCTTCTCAATAAGATAATTTTTATTAATTCCATCGTTTAAAACTATTTTTAAAATTAATTTATGACATTTTTAGAAAGTAAGAAATATAAAAGTTTAAGTTTGATTTCTGATATATTTTTTTAATATTATAGGACATTAATATAAAGGAATGCTGAGGAAAGAAGTCTTAACCCAAACAATGATTATATTATGATTGCTTAACGAGAAAGATATAATTCATCAACAGATATTTTTTCATTAGGAATAGCATTCATAAAAATTTTGACTTTAAGCATTCCAACTAAAGAGTAATTATTAGATTCAAACTGGTTGCCATAGATTAATGAGTATTCCTAAGAGTTTAAAATTAATTATTTTAGGTATTTATTTAATTTTGAAGAAAAAAAAACATAAAAATAGAATACTAACTAATTACATTTGAATTTTATGTATAACCTTTTAAAGCCTAAATTATAATTCTACTTATAAAGATCATAAAAAATATACAGAGTAATACTATTCTTTTTTACAAGGAATGTATCTTATAAGAGAATAAATTGAGGTTCTGTTTGACATTTAAAGATAAGCTCGATCATTATTCTTTAATTTCCATCTAAATTATTTCGAGATATTTCTAATTTAAATTTTATCATTGTAATGCAAAGTTAATAATGGTCAATTTTAATTCAAATTTTAGTAATTTTAATGTTTGATCTAGTTATTCTTTTAAATTCTACATGTTTATTTTATTTTTACAAATCATTTTTACAATAAGTGAGTTTTACAAAGTTTATCCAGGTCCTCAAGGAAATCTTTTTATTATATTATTTTTTTATATAATGGTCTCTTACGAAAAGGACAGAAGGCCTAATGCAATGTAGCTATTATTAAACCAAATTGTTATTTGTTTATTCAAATTAAAATAAAAAGAGATATTATTTTTGTATTAAAGTAAATATTTAATTAACCTCATAAGTATTTAAATTTTAGATTAGACTACTAACATTTTAATTTAAATAAATTCTTAAACTTCTCTTAAGTTTATTTGACTCTGTATATCATGGCAGTAAGATTAGATAAGATATTAAGGTAAATTTTACTAAGAATTTAACTATTATATATTATTCAACAATTTAAATTATGTAAAATTGCATAATAAATTATTATAATTTTTAAATTAAATTTGGACCAAGTTATTAATTCTTTAATGATAATGTTTAACCCAATATTTTCAAAAACATAAGTTTTGATTGACTTTAAAAGAAGGCATGGAGTTTTGTCTTTAATTATATATTATATTTTTCTTTAGGGTTCAGGAGTATTTCTTAAGATTAATAAGAAAAACTTCAGTAGAAGGAAGTCGGATGCCCTGATTGCACTTTAGACTTTTGCAATGACTGCATAAAAAAGAAGGACGAATCTCCTTTTATTGACATTAAGAACTTATTATAAAAATAACAAGATATCAACAACAAAATTTATACAGAGTTATTTATTAGCAATTTAATATTTAAAATTCAAAATGATAATTTATAATAAATTATTATTATACAAATTATTGACTGTTTTGTCGAAGCTTAGAAAGAATTAAAAGTATTGGTTTAAGGGTTTAAAACATAACATTAATTTAAAGAATTTATTGTAAATTAATGAAAAATATTATTTAAATATTATCCCATTTTAATTGCCAATTTTAAATAATCCATATATACGTGTTGATCAATTCTAAATTTATTATTTAAAAATTAGCCTATATAATAATTATAAATTGTCTTGGAATAGGTGAAGTAAATTGTAACTAAAAATTTTTAAATTAATTTACAATTGTTGAGAGAAATATGAGACATAATGATATTATAAAAAATAAAGAATTTTTGTATATAATTTTTATATTGTTTAGTTGACAATATAAAAAATTGACAATCTTTAAAAAGAAATTGAAACTTTCAATCGCAAAGAGATTTTTTAAGCTAAATAAGGGATTATTGACAGTGAGTTGATTAAAATTAATTATTAAAACCTAGGATGTATTGATAAAGAGATTTAGACAGATAATTTTCCAATAGAAATTAACTTGTAAAAAGATAGTAAAGTTAAGAATTATGAAAATCATAATTAAAATTTTATATATTTTATGTATGACGATAAGCCAAAGAATATTGAAAATGTTTAACCAATAATTGAAATTGATTAAAACTAGGAAAAACTTCAATTCATTGAATAATAATTTGAGTTGATTAATAAGTAATTACAATCTCTCTAAAAATAATAAGAAACAATTTTATAAGAACAATCAAGCTTAAAATCATAAATAATTAAACCATAAACTCCATAAAGTTCAAAAAATGATTAAACAGAATCGTTATTTAACTAATCTCTTATTAAATTGAATCAATCAAGTTTAATCACTTAGACAACTTCTCACAGTTAGAGTAAACCAAGAAACATCCCAAAAATTAATATCAAACGGAAATAAAGCACTGATGGAAATAAACTTGTAAAAAGTGTTTAAAAACAAATTAATCTAAACAGAACTATCAATTAAACCAAAATTTTAAACAAATCTGTTTGATAGATAAATTGGATATGTCTTAAATTTTATGTATTTATAATGAATTATTTTTTGGGTAAAAAATTGATTTAAAAATAAGGTAAAAAATGGATAAAAAATTAAGAAATTTCATATTATTTATTTAGCTATGACTTGAAATTTTTAATATTATTTTTGAATTAAATTTTAATCCTTTGGTCCCCTACACAATACAAGTTGTCTGTTCGAATTTATCTAAAGAATATGATTCAATAATACTAATTAAATTAGTAATTGATTTAATAAATTTCAAACATTTGCTTTTTTATAAAAAATTTTGCCCTAAATATTTATAGAAAAGTTATTTACTATTTAAAACATTGCTTTAATATATTTGATCTTTCATTCATTATTATCGATCAAAATACTAATTAAACTTATCAAAGTAATTTGGTTTTAAAATCATGAAAGAAACTTCTTTGATCTTTCCAAAATAAAACCAAATACATAAAAAATTGATAATTTTAGTACTAGTAGAGTAACAAAAAAAGAAAATCAAAAAAGAGATACAAGTACAAAAAAACAGAAATTCAACTCAATCAATAATACTACTGTGAGCAGTTTATTAAAGTAGCAGTTGCATAATAAGAAAGAAATTAAAGAAATATAGCTTATGAGGTAACCAAATGATTAAAGTTAAAGAAGAAATTAGAAATTTAAGGATCGAAACATTGAAAGAGATCTGTTTAAAACATTTTAAAATTAAAAAGTCTAGCTTTCATCATTCAGATTAACAAATGAAAGTTATTTGGAAAATGTTCTTGCTTAAGATTATTTGGGTTATATACTTTTTTAGTAATTTTGTCATAAAATCAATTATTTCTTATTAAAAAGATTTAGACAACTTAGTAAATAAGGAAATTAGTCATCAGGAAGATTCTTTCTTAAAAGATTTGATTCCTAATTCTTTATTTTCATAATATTATAATAGTCTATGCTATATATTTTTTATTATTTTTCATTCTAATTGGAAGAAACTAAGTTTTAAATAAAAGTTTAAAGCTACTGTTGATGGATTTAGCTAATAAGCTTTTAATAAATAATTATCATCCCACATTAAAGGTTAAACTTTAGTATTCATTTAAAGTGAATAAGGTTAGGTATTTGGTGGATATTTATCTTAGCCATGGCCCAAGAGTTTAGGGAAACATTAAGATAAATAAGCTTTCATTTTCAATCTTACAAAGAGAATAATGAATCGTTAATTGGAAAAAGATAGTAGTAATATAGACATTCAAACAAGCTCCTCATTTCCCAATAGTTGCGCTTTTGAACACAATTTATTTTAGCTGTTTGCCTTTGGTGATGATATTAGAATCTTCGAGAATTGTGATTAGGCAAGGACTAGCTACTGCAATATTGGAGATACTTATTCATTCAACAAATAATTTACTATTTTTAATGAGGAAAAATATTATTGTAGGAATACATTTGTATTTGGTAAATTAATTCTAATTAATTATTATTCAAAATCTTGAAAGTTAAAGTGGACTAATTTAAATGATCTTGGACTCATTCGGTAGAGAATTTAAAAATAGCTAGACTTAGCTATTGAATGGTACTATTTTATTGCATCCTCTTAGAGTTAGATAACTACAATTTAATTAAATCTACACCCTCACATTAAACTCGAGTTAACTCGCTCTCTCAATGCAATAAATAGAACCCCTCAATATTAAAATCCAGCTACTTTTGAATTCTCTTTCGAATGAGCTCAAGATAATTTAAATTAGTCAACTTTAACTGCCAAGATTTTGAATAATAAATATTTAATTTGAATTAATTTTCCCTATAAAAAGTTATTTCTACAATATAATGGTTTATTGCCACATGGTATTTACTAAGATTCTAAAGAGAGAGAAACTTATATGGCAGGAGGAGTCAGATTTATTGTAAAGGATATAATTATTTATGCCCTTATCAGTAAATTATTTATAAATTAAGAATATTAATTCATAAATTGAAAGAGTGATTTAGACGAAATCAAAATAATCTATTCCTTTTTAAATACGAGCAAAATGGAAAAACAAATGAAGAATTAATTTTAAATTATAGTTCAAATAAATTGGATAGTTTAACGTTAAGATATGTATTCCAATGTATTTAATAAAATAATTACAATTTTTAAATTATTATATTATCTAAAATTTATCGATATTATTTCATCTTATAAAGTAAATATATACATTATTTGAGACAAATATAAATTAAATAGATCAATCAAAACTTTGAAAATTTATTTATATATACTTTTAAATTAGCATCATTTTTATAAAATAAAATGAGTATAAAAACTAAAATAATCCTATTAATTTTAAATATATTGCATAAAAAATTATTATGTCAAACATTTACTTTGATAGTTAAATCATAAAATCAATCGCAATTTATTGAATTTAATGTATATTTAGGAATCATGCAAATTTAATTGACAAAATAATTAATTAAAGGTTGTAGAATTGAAAATTTTATTGTTTTTTATTTGATACATTAATTTAACAATTTCATTTATAAATCAATTTATTTTAAAAAAATTAATCGAGTATAATAAATGATCTTTATTTATTAATATATTTATAACATTTATTTACTATATTTATATATTTATTAAATAATAAGTTATATTAATCAATTATTTAAATTTGTTATTTTTTTAAATTAAGCTTTGTTAAAAATGAAAGCCTTAAAATCACAGAATAAATAATTTAGATAAATATCTTCATTATATATAATAATAGTTTAAAACTAATATGAAAAATTAATATTCTAAGGAGTGTAGAAAGTGCAGATAACCTTATGACGATCAACGAAGGTCAGTCATTATAGAGAAATCATTAAGTTTTATAAATTTATATTTACTTATTTAATATTATGAAAAATTGAATTATTTACTAACATTTATTATTAAATGCAAGCATGTAGTTTGTGAGAAATGCTATCAAAAAAATCTTAAAATATACGAAAATACTCCCAAAACTTGTCCTATTTGCTATTTTCCAAGCTCAATTTTAAAATTAATTAATTTTTCTGTTATTTTTGCAATATTATAAATTAAATATAAAACTCTGAAAAGGACTTTCGTAACTAAGATATAAAAGTAAATGATCCTAAGTAGGATGTATGTTTAAACCCTAATAAGAAAGTAAGTTAATTAATTTAATATATTGTTCAATTATAATTAAAATTTTAATCTAATAATAATAATAATAATTAGATCACATTGAGTTCCCTGGGGACCCTCGATCTGGTATATGTTTAATATATATAAGGGTCTAGCCCTTTCAATAGTTTTGATTAAATCACTGATCAATGTCTAGCGTTATTGTAAAACTCCGTGAATTCTACTCCTCTGATTTTGTAGGTTCTCCAGATGGTTCATTTTCTAGTTTCATCTTTTTTCTTAGTTTTTCCTTTTCTAATGCTTTTATTTTCCATTAGTTCTAGTCTAAGGTTCTTGTGGAGCCCTCTTAAGTTGTAGGTACTTTTTCCTAAGCCAAGCTATTTTCTGATTTCTTTGTCTCTCTATGTATTTTTGAACTTAATTCTCTTCCATTGGAGGTAGAGAGTATGGAGATTCTCTTCATCTTGCTTGTTTAAATCCATCTTAACATGTTGTTAAATCGAGTGTGGATTCTAAATTGCTATGAGTTTTTCTAAACTCCTTAGATTATTGTCCCATAGTTAAGTTGTTACATGGCTATTATATAGTAACCTGTGATAGAATTTGTATGGTTACTATTCTATAATGATTGGGATGTCTATCGGAGTTTATGTTCTGGTCAGAAACTGGTCAGATGTACCGATCTGTGACGTATTAGGAGTACTCATATGTAGTAGTGAGAAGGGTGAAGAATCTTCCCTATCTAGTATGAAAAATGAAGAGGAAGATAGTAAGTCCATTTAAATGTCTAGATGTAATTTCTAGGGCTCTGGATCTTTCTCTTCTGTGGTTTGGCCAAGATTTAGTTATATGTTAGAGTCTTTATTTGACTGTTATTATGAGTTGGGTACGATTTCCTCTATTTATAAAAGAGGTTAATCTTGTCTGAGTGAGTGGTCTGTTAGGGTTGGTACTACCTATTCAATATGGGAGTTGAAGGCCTTTTGTTTTTTTGAGTTGAAAAACCTTTTTGTAAATGGTGCCTTTTAATATGACAACTAAGATTATTTCTTGTTAAAGAAGTTTTAGTGTCTATAAGTGAGTTACTAAAGTTTTTCTCTTTCAAAGTCTTATTTTTATCTGGTTGCCCTGAGGTTTAGTTCTTGTTGAAGGTGATGTGGTACTTTTTATTTTTTGTCGCTGTAGTATTATTCTACAAAGTCGAGCTCGTCCTCTTTGTCGTCTTCACCGAAGGAGTCGTAGTCGATTTCGTCTTACCTCTATCCTGAATCTGAGTCAGTTTCGTAGTTAAGCTCTCTTTTGGCATACGCGTTATTTTTGCATTTGTTACCAGTGTTAATGTGGGATGGGGTTTCCATACTTTCCCAGTATGAAGCCATTGCCGGACTTAAAATCCAGTCTCGGAGGAGCGCTCTTTCTTCCAATTTTTCTTGAGCGCTCTGTGGTTTACAGAGTGTACTTTCTCTTTTAAGTGCAACTCTATCATTCATTAATTTTCGAACCTGTTGAAAATGGTTCTTATATTTAATGGCATTTATATTATTATTTTATATGAATTTCACTAATTATAAATTAGTGAAATGCATTTCACTAATCTAACATTAGTGAAATTCATACAAATCAATATTAATGATATTTTTTATGTTAATTATGCATTGATATTTTTAACTATGTATATATTAATAATTAAATGTCCCAATATAAGACATGATTATTATCTTATAGTATATATTCTAAAATTTTAATACCATTTTGATAATAGTTTAAATCAAATTATATTATGATATACAAGTCTATATATACTTTTACAAAATCTAATTAGATTTTAGGAACAGTGTTCTTAAAAGAATAGAGATTCAAAATTTTTTCATTTTATCACTATTTGTGGATAAAAAATTATTATATCAGGTAAAAAGGACTCTAAAAAATCAATATAGAAATAAGCATAATTACATATAGAATTATGATTAATTACAAAAAGAATATTAGGATTCCTTAATTTGAGACTTGCTATAATTATAAATACTTAATAGACAATATAATGTATTTATTATAATTTTCATATTAACTTAATAATTATAATATATAAATGTAGAGTATTAGCTTTATTAAGTAAAGCATTTTTGTAAATTAAAACGATGTAATAAAATGACTCTTTATTGGTTAAAAACCAATATTTTCAAAAATCACAAAGTCTCATACAACTATTGGGTTTTGTTTATATATACCTTAATGTCAGTTTATGGCTAAAATAATTAATTTTTGTAATCGATATGAATATCGATGATTAGCTGCACCCAATTGGTATATTATTGATAAAATAGATTAAAATAGGAAATTTGAGAAATTAATCTTAATTCTAAATATATTAGTATTATTAACTCCATGTATTAGGAGTGTGCCTAATGCTAATTTAAATTTAAAATCTATTAATTTAATTAATTATATAATTATATTTAGTGGGCAGATGGGCAGGCAGGGTCCTAAGCAGCCCACTTTTTTAATTAAATATATATATTTATTATTAAATTGCATTTTATTAGAGATGCGCAGGCTGCTAATGGAGTCAACGTGCATGAGACCATTCCTCCGGCGCTGCTTAAGTCCACGGTTCTAGTGTCTCTAAGGGCCAAGCTGTGCTGGTTTTGACGCAACAGATGCAGATACATGTACCATGTGTGCAGAAGGAGGTTTCCTCAAGTCTGACGATACATGTGGTGCCTGTCCAGCTGATCATTACGGAGACGATGGTGGTGTATGTGCCGATTGTATGGATCAGTGTCTCTCTTGCACTGGTTCCGGTAACGACATCATAGTTGATGGATGTGTTTGCGATGTTACTGACAACTTCATACAAATTGATTCCAACGATTGCGTTACTGTATGTGCTGGTGGTTATAGAGATGACGGTTCATTGTGTTACAGTAAGTTTCATGTTACATTCTAATCAACTCTATAGGAAACGTTCAACCAGAGATCATTAGTTTTGCGGGTACTACTCATGCTATCACATTTGATCTGCTAACTGACGGTGCATTTGTGTTTTTTATCAAAGATCCAGGAGGAGACAGTGTTATCGTAGTTATTTGTGTATCCGGCTTGGTGGTCTCATGCACGTTGACTCCATTAGTAGCCTGCGCATCTGTAATATATTATTCATATTATATATATAATTATATTTACAAAAGTGGTCTGCTTAGGACCCTGCCTGCCCACCTGCCCACTAAATATAATAATATAATTAATTAATTAATTTAATAGATTTTAAATTTAAATTAGCATTAGACACACTCCTAATTCATGGCAGTTAATAATACTAATATATTTAGAATTAAGATTAATTTCTCAAATTTCCTATTTTAATCTATTTTATCAATATTAAGAGATACTCATTATAATTCATCTCATACTCTGTAGCCGGGTTCTGAAAATAACCCTGGTCTTTTAGGAATTTTTGGTATCGCTCGTGAGATAATTCGGTCATCTCACAAGTTAATTCCTTATTTAATAATTTAATCTAATAATAATTAAATTTATTAAAATTAAATAAATATATTCTTGAATATTAATTCATTCATTAAGATAAGAATGATATTTTTAGTTTTAAAATATAGTATGAAAATATTTTTTATATATTTATATTTTTTATAATTTTTTAATTTCCTTTAAGTTAGATTTATTGGTATCTATTTATATATAAAAAATTTCATTTAGATCAAAGGAGTAATCACTTTATTATTATAATTTCATTAAACACTTTCTATCTTCAAAATTTTTCATTTTATCTTCGAAATTCTAAATCTTGAATGTTAGAATAATTACTAAAATAAGCAATTTTTTTCAACGTATTTAATCAGGTTTTGAACACCTAATAACCAAAGAGCTTAAATTCAGATTTTTTATACTGAAAATAAAGTGAGAGATTTCGAAAAATATTAGAAGATTTAGGATTGTAATTATTTTTGGGAGCTAATACGTTCGTTATTTTTATAAAGACCAAATTATTAATAATGAAATATTTTTTTAAATTGCAGAACAATCAATTTTTATTATAATTGCAATATAATGAATATCCATAATGATATTCACCACTATTAAAGTAAGCAACAGGTATACTACTACTATTCACAAACTGCCAAGGATAAACCCTGAAGATGTTCCTAATGAGTTAAAAGTATATTATTTTATTTAGTCTTAATTGAATTATAAATACAGAAGAGAGTAATATTTAGGAAGCGGTACTTTTGGAGATATATAAATTTATTCAAAAATACAATCTTTATTTAAAAAATTGATAATATTAAGATGTCTACTCGATTTCTCGAATATAAAAAATGATTCAATTGTAAATATTTAATTCTATAATTGATTTAGAAAACATTTAATATCAAAGTTTGCCATCAAGACTTTCAAAGCTTATAATAAAAGAATTATAATTATTAAAATTAAATTAATTTTGTCATAACCAACCGAGCGAGAAATGTTTGAGGTTAGAGTTATGAAGGGCATAAAGAGTCAATATATATGCACACTTCACGATTTCTTTATATCATAAGATGGAAAGTACAATATTTTACCTATAAATATATATAATTAGCTAAATAGTAATATCATCTAAGATTATGCTTAGTTTGGAGATTTGAGAAAATATTGTAAAGATGTACTAAATTGGAATCAAAATCCAATATCTTTCACATTATTAAATATATTTAAAATCTCATTGATTTCCATTTAATTTAATCAATTACAATGTATTTCATTAAAAATTTCTATTTTTCACAATTTCTAATCGATTACCTTTATGTCATTAATTTAATTTGACTTGTTGGCACTAATAAAAAATATATTGATCACAAAAGAAATGCTTTTAAGGAATATCATATAAATATAAAATGAAAGTTAACAATATAGATTAGGTTTTATCATTGAAAATTTATTAATCAAATTGTCTGGCGGAGAGTCGAGATAAAGAATGTATTTTTGTATTTAAATTTTTGTAGTATTTTTTGAAATTTGTAAAGTAATATTATATAATACAAACGGTTTGGTTCTTAATTATTTTTTAAAAATAAAATTCATATATAAATTATTCAAATAATTTATTTGCTTGTTATATTAAGCGAATTCATTTAAAATGTGGAAATTTGAAAAATAAAATACAAATCAAGTTAACAGCATGTGTAACAGCCACTAATTTACTACGCTTTTAATACTAATCAGGTTTTAAAAAGATCAAATTCAAAAGTATTAATTTAACTGTCAGATTAATTTTTAAATGTACAGTATAGGGCCAGGAAAATGTACAATTTGTATACTGTAAAATTTAATTGAATTATTATTAATTATTTTAATATTAAAAATCATTGAAATGTACAGTGTACAGTTTGTAAATATATGTGGAGGTAGACTGTACAAAACAAAACCCATTTATAAATTTGGAAGATGTGATGTGTAATGTGTTTTAACTTTTAATTAATTAATGTGATGTCTGTACTAATGTCTAACGCACTAAACCCGACCTCTCCATCTTCCTCGCGCCGGATCATCTTTGAGTCTCTATCTCCAGTACATTTTACTGCGCTCCACCGTATCTTGTCTGATCTGTGCCGTCCGTGCCACTAGGGCACAGTAGTTGCCGGCTATCACAAGCCTACCGAGACATCTATAGCTCAAGCTGTGAACTCTGCATCTTCCACTCTAAGAAACCAACACACCGTAAGTTACAGCAGCGGGGTTCAGCCCTAGTGGCACGGACGGCACAGATCAGACAAGATACGGTGGAGCGCAGTAAAATGTACTGGAGATAGAGACTCAAAGATGATCCGGCGCGAGGGAGATGGAGAGGGTCGGGTTTAGTGCGTTAGACATTAGTATAGACATCACATTAATTAATTAAAAGTTAAAACACATTACACATCACATCTTCCAAATTTATAAATGGGTTTTGTTTTTGTACAGTCTACCTCCACATATATTTACAAACTGTACACTGTACATTTCAATGATTTTTAATATTAAAATAATTAATAATAATTCAATTAAATTTTACAGTTTACAAATTGTACATTTTCCTGGCCCTATACTGTACATTTCAAAATTAATCTGACAGTTAAATTAATACTTTTGAATTTGATCTTTTTAAAACCTGATTAGTATTAAAAGCGTAGTAAATTAGTGGCTGTTACACATGCTGTTAACTTGATTTGTATTTTATTTTTCAAATTTCCACATTTTAAATGAATTCGCTTAATAGCAAAACTCACAGATTTTTTAAGTATGGATGTAATTTTTTTATATTTTTATTTGGCATTCATTTATTTAATTGATGTAATTTACATATTATATATTGTTAATAATCGATAATATGAATTATTTTAATTTCTCTCCCTATTTAGATAAATAGCATTTAAAAAATATGGAAATTTTATTTTTATAATTCCTTTATCATATAACCTTTATAATTCAATATTTTATAAAACCTAAAAAGAATTAAAAAAACTTTCTCTGAGAAGTTTTCATGATTGAAATGTCCCTGAAGATTTAGTGAAAATTATAGACTTTATGATTTTTTAATTTAGCAAAAGAATGGCTTGCTTGCGTTGTATTAGGACTGAAAGAATTACACTCTAGAGGTATTATTCATAGAGACATCAAGCCTGATAATATTCTAGTATTCAAAAATGACGAAGTCAAAATAGCTGATTATAATATTTAGAAATACTATATAGTATTCTTTTATTTTTATTTATACGGAGAAGCCAATCAAAACCCCAAAACCCCTTAATGAGGTTTATAAGTGCTTTGATTTGTAGGGAATTTGTTAGGGGTTGGGGTTATTAATAGGTTTTAATGTGAAATTTATAGTAAATGTTATTAATTTAATCACTCAAAATGCACTTTTGGATCATGTGGGAGAGGTCTGAAGTTTATCTTACTTAACCACAACTCTATCTGCTCTATTGATATGTCTGATCTTGAGTTTGGTTTTATTATTATTGATTCTGCCATATGTTTTATTGATTGAGATACTCTGGTTTTGTCTATAAACTACTTGATTCTTTACTTAGCATCTTTCTCGCACCTTGTAGAGTAGTAATCGTTGCGAGGCATATCGCACTCTATTATTATTGCTGCTAAAGCCCACACATCCCACTAAAAGTCACCATCTCTCCAGTCTTCTCTTTCTGGATAAAAGCCTTGAGTTCCCATTACAGTTCCAAGCCTTGAGACTTCCACTCTTTAGGCTCTGTTGAAATCGATTATTGCTACTCTTAGTGGAGAAAAGTTTATCATAATATTTTCTGGCTTTAAATCTCTGTGAACAAACCCTAACTTGTGAAGCTCTTTAATGCCTTGTATGGTCTGAGTTGCTATTTATCCAAGTTACTTATGATTCCTTTGATCTGTTATGAAATCTCTTAGAGTCATTTCATAGAGTGGGAGTCTGAAAGCAACATGATCCTTGGCAAGGAGAACAGCATCTAGCTTGATTAAGTAACTACACTCTTTAAACTTTGCTTGAGTGAGTACTTGATACTCATTTGTAGACTCCATCTAATATTTATCATCACTTAAGAGATAGTTGAAGGGATACACTTTGTATGCGTATTGATGATCATTGATAACTTTCTTATCAAAGGAGTCCTCTAGAATAAGATAACTTTAAAGAGAAGTATCTAAATCTATCTACGCAAGAACTGGTATTTTCTTGTATTGAATTTTGATCATGATTTTTGTGATTTCAGAGGTTAGTTGGTTACGTGCCTTCTTTACGTACTCTAACTCACTAGCTTATTCAGGCACTACCGCTTTAGAATATTCCCTCGATTTTCTTTTGTTGAGAAGCTTCAACTCAACTTCATGCTTTTCAATTTCTATGTCTTTTTTGTGAGCTTTTAAAAGATGTTTCTTCAAGTCTCTTGTATGAGAGTACTACTTATGGCACTCAAAGCAATCATACTTCCCATCGATTTTGTCGTGCTTTAAGTATACAGTAGGCTTGGCTTCTCAATGCTCTTTCATATGTCTATACCAACTTGATTTATGAGCGAAATCTCTCTCACATAGCTCACAAAAGTATACTTCTATTTCTTTAGTTTGTATAGGAATATCATTAATACCTTTCTCCTCCTCTCTGTCTCCCACACACTTGTTTGCCATTTATTTTCTATTATTAATTTCTATTTTAATAACAGAGACCTCAAGTGATAGCTCTGGTAGTTCCTTATGAGAGTTCATCTCACAGCTATCACACTTTTTATTGACGCCAAAGGTAAGTCTCATTTAGTTTGATGGAAGTGTTGTTGTTTTTCTTAAAATGTTAGCGCTCATATTTAAATTTGAATTTAAAATTATAAAACTGCCTCTATAACTGAGAGCTTATATGAGAGCTTTCCAAGCCTACAAGATTCAAGGGAAGTTTTAAGAGTATTATATAAGATATATGAGTGCTAAGAGACGAACCAGCTCTAAATATAGGTGAGAAAGTAACCATTTTTACTATAAATAATAAGTTTATTACAGCACGTACCGATTTAGGAGGTGCACCTAATTAAGTACGTACTGCTTTAGGAGGTATTTTATGATTTTATGATTAAAATTAGGGTGCTCCTAATTAAGTACTAGCATTTTAGGAGCTGCTCCTAATTAAGTACGTACCAATTTAAATTTAAAAATATGGAACTATAACAGTAGAAATTGATATCAATCTCTCAAGTTTGAAACCAGTTCTCAAAACTTTTTCCATATCCTTCTTAGAGGTAGACCTCCTATAGGATGCCCATATTTAATAGTAAGTTTTACAGAGGTAAATAATTGAAATCAATAAACTTATCTTTGAATATCATTTCTTAGATCTGTAAACAAGATGGAGTCAATGAATGATGCAATGAAAAGAGTGCAAGCACAAGAATTAATTCAAAGATTTAGAAGCAAGGAGGATTTGCATCGCTACCTGGTGCAGCAAGGTAATGAACTCAAAGTGGCTAATCTTGATTATGTAGTTGGTTTGTTCTTGCCAACGATGGAAGGTACTAAAATTTCATTTCTAAGAGCCATACTCTGCGAAGAGAAGAAAGCATTGAAAACTTAAGATGTAAAGTTTGCAGAGATCCCAAACTATCCAGAAATCTCAGTGACTAACTTATATGATGATGCTATGAATGACCCAGAGGTTTCGCTGTACCTGCCTACTAAGAAGCAGTTGTCAAACAAACTACCTGAAAGAAACTATTTCTTTGGCATACTTGCAACAATTAAAGGTGATTACTTGAAAGAAATTATTCAAGAATCTCATAAGACGAGGTACAGCATCTCATCAGAAGATAAGGAAAAGCAAGGGATCAAGATAAGTGAGAGCTGGCTATCAGAGCTGCAGAATCACCCTTATATTTCTAGTAAGATTTGTTGCTTAACTCTTTAGAAAAATCTGGTACTGGCATCTTTTTTATGAAGGAATAGAGCAAGCTTCATAGAGAGCGAAAGTCGCAGACAAAGTATGATGTTAGCAAGAGACTTTATTCAAATATAGCTGTCAGAGTCAATGAACATAGATGCTGGATCTGGCAGTAAGAGAAGAAACTTTGGAGGAGGGAAGCAAGAAGTAGAAGAAAAGAAAGAGAAGTCAGCTCTTTCTAAAGAGTTTTAAATGTGACTTATATATTCATTAACTTAACTACAAAACTTTTTTATTTATATTCACTCTCCCTTCTTTAGCACACTTTTATGCCAATTAATTATCTACTCTCTTAGCTGAACTTTTTATAAAATCGACTGTATCGATAGGTAGGTCGTGCATCAGGTGGTTTAGCAGCAGTTTCTTTAATGGCCTTTTAGTATTCCCCAGTAGAACTCAATTCCATTAAACTGTGGACTGTGAGGTACGTTGAACACTGGCGTTATTCTAAGTTGTTCATAACTCTTCCTTGTTTCTTTTGTCTTATGAACTGAAAGATTATCACAAACATTATAATCTCTTATTCAGGGTACTTCTCTCTCAGCTGCTCTAAGAACTTAATATACTGCTCTGTCTTAATAGAGCGAGGATGAATAACATAAGTTTCTAAACCAGCATCCTCGCTAATACCTCCTAGAATTTCCATTGTTTATACCTTGACTTTCTAGTCATATACTTCTATATTACTATGCCTCTTATACCAAGATTTCTAGATAAAAGTGTTGGAGGTAAACACAGCCTCGTCAGCATGTATAAACTTAATATTATTAGTATTAGCTCTCTGCATTTAATTATAAATATATTTTGGTTATTGTTGTAAAATGGCAGAGTGAAATCAATCACTCTCTTGATACGATTAACACCTTTGTAAGAAATACCATTTCGTTTATAGATGTTGGCTATAGACTAAGCAGAGATCTTCAACTCAGGGAACTGGCGGTGAAACATAGTAGCTCGTTGGTCTAGAGAGAAGTGAGCCCAATACTTCAAAGTTTTTTCATTATTAAGATAGTCAATATGCTTCTATAGAAACTTTGACTTCCTCTTAGGCTAAGAATTCAGCTATTATTGCTTTAATTATACAGCTTTCAAGCAGTGAGAGCGAACAGTTGATGGACTACGCTTTAAGAGCATTGCAATAGACTTATAGTTCAGTATTGGTTTGACTTATTCACTATACATATCACATCCATAACGCAGTTTAAACTCTAAATCTATATACTCTTCATCATAAATAGACCTCAAAAGCTTGCTATTTTGTCTCGCATTTAATTAATAACCCCAACCCCTAACAAATTCCCTACAAATCAAAGCACTTATAAACCTCATTAAGGGGTTTTGGGGTTTTGAATGTAATCAATTTTAATTAAAAATATAATTAAGAGAAATTTAATATAAAAAATTAGTAAATAAGTGATGAGTAATCTACTGGAATCTATGGAACTTTAGATTACGCTTCTCCAGAGATGTAAATTATTTTAATACTAAAATATAATTTATTTGGTGAATCTAAAGAGTTTATCGATATAATCACATATTTTTCAATATTATTTTTCCATTCCATTTTGAAAAGTATCTTAAATTAAAGAAATGTGTAAAAATTTATTTTCATAACGTTTATTTATACTCTTTGAATTGTTTTCTAATATTTTTTAAATAAAAATTCTTTACCTTCGTAATTTGATAGTTCTTAATCACAATTAATTGATCTATAATTAATATAAATTTCTAAATTATGCCAAAACTAACCCTCTTATAAAATATCAATAAAATAAATGATGCTCAATCGAAATGGTTATGATTACTCTACAGATATTCACTCTTTATTTTTAAATAAAATGACTTAAAATATTATTTAATTAATAATTTTATTACTCTCTTGGAAAAACATTTATCTACTTATTGACACGCAAAATTCCATCTCAAAAAGAGACAAATAATCCTTAATGGTTCCCATTTATTAAAGGAATGTCTTAAGAATTTATATAAATTTATCATTAATTTAATTTATCACTCTGCTTAGAAGAATATTCTAAAAAAAACTTTTAAAGAATTATTTTATTAATAAAATATCCTTAAATAATGTTGATGAATTATTATTTAGATAAAGAAGGTAATTTAATTTAAAATTAAGAAGATAGAAAATTATTTTATATCTATAATGGTGAGCTACAATAGCAAAGATAGACCAACTGTGGTTGACCTAATGTTTGATCCATTAATTTAATATTTATTTGTAAATTTCAGAAACTAAAGTCATGAAAGAATACAAGAAAGCTTAAAATGTAATGACTTTTATATTAATATTAGCTTAAAATAAAAAATAATAAGATACTTTGGGTGATGTAGCTTTCAGTTAAAAGTTTATGTCATAGATATCTAAGGGAGGAATAGGCTGTAATAATTGTTCTTTAATACTCTGTGACAAGTGTTAATAAACTAAATATATTATATTACATTTTCTTATTTTTTAATAAAATAAATTATTAACAAATATTAATCATCATAAATATAAATAAATTACACATAATAAAAAACAATATAAAGTTTTTTTATTAAAATATAGACAATTTATTTTACAATCTTTCTAATAATTTAAGATTAGTGATAAGATAAATTTCAAATATTTTTAAATTTATTAATTATTTATTAAAAATTAATTATTTTTATTATTTAGGAGTGCTTCAGAAAGAAAGTTGAATTATCATTAACCACAAATCTTGTTAAATAATATACTTTTCACTTTAATATTAATGAAATTTTATTTTTTTAAGGATTTCTTAGAGATATAAAGTTTAAAATTTAGTAATTCAAGGTTGAAAATTTGACAATTTTTGAAAAAAAGTTTGTACTAAATTCAAATTTAAAATTATTTTTTTATTATATATTCCATATATTGATTGATTTCTATATTTAATAGCTAATTAATTTATAATATAAATTTATTTAGTTACATAAATTTATATTATTTCGTAAATAGATCTTATATTGTTTTATTACTTTTATGTGACTGAGAAACGTTATAATTATTTGGATTTCTTAATTCTTAATTTTTTTAAAAAATTAAAAATTTTAATTTTCATTAAAATTGTTTACATAAATTTAAAAAATATTTTGTTGAAAAAGTTTAAGATTTTTAACAATGTTATTAAGATTTTGTTAATTCATTCAATTCAACACATATCAAACTCTATAATTTTAACTCCATACAGTTTATGTTTTACATTTACGATATATCTATATATATTTTCATGAAGATTTTTTAAAGATTTAATTCTTAATGTTGAATGACATAATTGGCTAAGCTAATGATAAGGTTTAATATTTTTATTTTAAGTAAAGTTTTAATTAATGTACAATTTGTATTAAGTTTATTAGAAGTATTTAGAAATTATGAAATAAAATACCTTTATATATATATATATTTAAAATAATTATTGGAACTATTAAGAAAAAAATTTAACCTTAAATTACAATTAACTCCATATCAATAAGCGTAAATGATTTAATAAAACTTTTTTATTAGTGATATATTGTATTTATCCTTATTATAAAAGGGAGTCTTAATAATTATATTATTAAAATATTTAAATAAATATATAAATTTTAACATGATGGTTATATATAAGATATTCAATTTGAAATTGTGTGATGGTTGCATAATATAATCAACCGCCATAAATTCACCAAATAATTATTTTCAACTTAAAACTAATTAGAGATAATTCCATTTTATTTTTCTTTAAATTCCTTATTAAACATAACTCAAGATTATGAATTTTTATCACATCCATTAGAGTAATACTTTTTTTATTTTCTCAAACTTTTGAAAGAATTTTACTTTATTACCATTAAAATTGAGGAGCTATAAATTTTACATAAATTATATTTCTAAATTTATCTTAGCTATTAAAAGATACAAAAGTACAATTAGATGGATGTTAACGATTATGTCCATTGATGGAAGTTTCATAATATTAAATTAAATTTTATAAAATATTAAAGAAACTAAATTATGTTAAAATATTCAAGAATCTTTAATGACAGCGAACAAATTTATAATTTAGTACTATTTTTAAATGATTGAAGAAAGTGCTTCGAATTAGTAAAAAATTAAAAACCAAAATTGTTTCAAAATGACTGAAGTTTCACAATTAATTTTGGACTTTAAAACCAAAGATGTGTAAAAATCTAAACATGCTATTAAAATTATTAATTATTTTTTATTATTAAAAATGCACTCAAAGTAAGAAATTATAATTATATTAATTAGTTGCTTAATTATATTAAAATGCTAATGATGATATTTAATTTAAAAAAGACTCCAATTTGAGATTTAGTGATTTAATTAATAAATCTATACATTACTAAAATTCAAATGAAGGGCAAATAATTTCTACACAAATTAGAAATTAAAGAAATTCTAAACCTTTATAATTCAAATAGATGAAAAAGGAAAGTATTTAATTTAAATAATTATTCCACCCTAAAATAATTGTGATAAATTTAATAAGTGAAATAATAGAGCAATTAATGAGTAATCTTAATGTTTAGAGTTTTCAAAATTAAAGTTAACGATTAAAGAATCCAGGAACTAAGGCTTTTAGACAATTTTTTAATTAATATCTTTTGAAAATATTATAATAGTTTAATTTTTTTAATTTAAATTGAAAATTTATAAGTATATGTAGATTTTCATAGGTAGAATTTAGAAACATAGTTGATGCGGAAGTAAATAGTCAGGAAGGATCATTCTTAACGTAACATATCAATAATTTAAATAATGCTTAATCAATATTATTCGATCATAATTAATTATTAAATTACAATAAATTAAATATTTTAATGTTGAATTATGAATAAAAAGAATCTTATAGAACATTAGGAGGCAATATTGAACATTAGGAGACAATATTGATAAAAGTCAGAATTTAATATTTAATGTGTAGTTTGTGAAAACTTTATTTCATTCTGGAATGTAGTAATTCATTTGATTTTGTAATAACCATAATGTAAATAACTCTCCATATGGAAATTAAATGATTAATTAACACCAAATAATAAGTTTCTATGTATTTTCAACCAAAAGAATTTCAAGAATAATGACTTTAAATGATATTTAGCTTTGTTTCTAGTTTATATTTCCAAATTGTTGCATAATTATCAATAATAATTACATATTATATATTGATCAAATTTTTTTAATTTATAATAATATTATAATTTTGAAAAGAAAGAAGTAAAACTGCATTCAAAAGAAAGCTTAATTAATTTTTAGAATGTATATACTTCCAGTGCTTTTCTGATTTTCATACAAAGTGATTTAGGTCACGTCTTTGGATTTTATACAATAATAATTATTATTTAATTGACTAATATTCTTTTATACGAGTGCATAAAATTGTCAAAAGACGAATGAAGGAATCATTTTTACAGACAAGAATGCATTTATTTTCAACTTTTCTTAACAAACAATTAAATTCCTAATATAATATATAATATTAAATCTTTATTTTATACTTCACCCATATAAAATAAAGAGAATTAATTCTTATTGTTAAAGTAACAACTTAGATTAAATATTTATAATTATAGTGCTTAAATTCACATGGTTTCTGAAAACGCAAAATACTCAATGATAGCTATAAATGTTTGTTTTTTTTAAAATTTAAATAAGCTACAGATAAAAGATTGTAAATAGGTGGAAATATGTGTTTTAAGGACACCGACATAGAATATAATAATCTTAATTATAAATTTTATAAACATATTGATTGACTTAATTTTCAAGGATAAAAATACAAATTCAAGTTTGTTAAGTCAGAGTTCGCCATCTCTATCAGATTCATTTAAATTTGATAAAAAAGAATCAAAAATTATAATAGGAGGTACAAAAGCATTCTTAGTTTAATAAGTTGAAATTTATCAGATTTAATGAATAAATATAAGTTACTATTACAAATAATCAATTAGAAATAAGATAGTTTTTAATTGTTGATAACATTCATGAAAGTATAATTATCAAATTTATTGAGATATTTTAATATATGTCTAGGAATTTAATTATAATAATAATTTATCATATATTTCATATCAATATATCAAAAGATTAAAATTTATGAAAAGTTTAACATTAATTTTTATGTATATCTTACTTAAGACATAAAATTTCTTGTGATAAAATTAAGAAAGAATATTCATATAAAATAATGTGTATTTTATTGAATTTTTGCCTATTTTAAAACTGTAGTTAATTTTAAACATTCATTATAGATTATTACTATTGCATTTCTTTCTAAATTTTATAGTCCCCACCTAAACCCCATTTATTACAAAAGCATAAATACTTTATAAAAAATTACATATTATTCTATTCAATTAAAATACTTAATTAAATGCATTTTTTATTTTAATATTAATTATAAATGCAATATTCAATTTAATTTTTAAATATTATTGTATATTTCAAAATGAATTAAAAATATAGATAATTAAACAGCATAATATCTTAAGATAATAAAATTAGATTTCTACTTTGAATTATCAAAGCAAATTATCTAATCACAAACTAATATCTTTATAGAATCATAAAAGTGTATACTTAATAAAAGTAAAGACATATCTTAAAAAATTTTATATTCATTTGGAAATGCAAAAATTTTATTTCAATTAATAAAAATATAAGAATGATAAAATAAGATTTTACAATAATACTTCTGCCATTAAAACCTTAATTAAATCTGTGCTTTATTCTTTATTTTTATGATATAATTAATTAAGGAATTTTGATATTAAGATATACAAATTATATTTATAAGTATTGAGAGTTGACTTTCTGCATATCAAGAAAATTTGATTATTTTCTAGAGAGCCCAAAATAATCTGAACAATACTTTAAGTTATTTTATGTTATTGCATTCCCAAAGAAATATAAAAAATTTAATTTAAACAAAAAATTAACGAAACAAATTTCTCAAAATATAGTCGATTTATGTCTTTACTGGGATACTGTAACATAAAACAGGCTATAGTATTGTCAAGCTGATTTGGATTCTCTACAAAAAATCAAAATTATTTTGGTTGGCAAAAAGTCAACTGCCTATACTTATAAAAGTTATTTATTTATATATTTCTCAAATAATTTATTCTTTCACAATATTAGTATAGCAAATAGCAATTTTATTTAATAATATTGTTAAAATAGATAAAAATAGGAAATTCAAGAAATACAAATAAATTAAAACTATATTAATAATTATAACTGTCATGAACTAGGAGTATTAGTAAGTGTAATTAGATTTAGTATTAAAATTTAATTAATAATATAGAATAATCAATAATAAAAAGTGGTCAGGTGGTCTGGCCGGAGTTTTTTGTGGTCTACCGCAAATGTATTATATATAATTAATTTAATAATTACGGATGTGTAGATTAAGCTAATACTGCATTCACTCACTAGACATCTCTCCTCTGTCTCTGACCACTGTTCGTATACGAATATCTCCTCTAGAATGCGAGTGATTTTTTGTCTTCCCGGTATTGATTGGCAAGTATATCCAGATGCTGTGTATCTTACTGTTCTTGCGCTTGATTAGGAGCTCATACAGGGCATCAAGAATGTGGAGGTAGCCGAATGCTTGTAGATCGGCATCCTTTGGAGTACTGGAGTCATCACCGTTTTTCTTAAGACCAGCAATGTATTCTTGGAGGGATGTAATGATTGGTATCGGTGTAGACCTCGATGTGACTGAAACCCGGAATTTGACTCGTCATTAAGCTTTGGCACTACTTCCAGAGGTCCTCGCTACCCTCGCTTTGAATCTGTAGGAAGAATTAGTAACGGTTGTGAGACATTATTATTAGATTACTTACTGAGTCTCCGCGCAGTAATAAGGTCACGATGGGCTCTCAGTCATTCAAACATCCGTCGTAGTGGTCTCCGGTGTGCTGGTTCCATTGTAGTTCTACACATCCGTAATTATTAAATTAATTATATATAATACATTTGCGGTAGACCACAAAAAACTCCGGCCTGACCACCTGACCACTTTTTATTATTGATTATTTTATATTAATTAATTAAATTTTAATACTAAATCTAATTACACTTACTAATACTCCTAGTTCATGACAGTTATGATTACTAATATAGTTTTAATTTATTTGTATTTCTTGAATTTCCTATTTTTATCTATTTTAACAATATTAACATTGAATATTTATTTTGAATATTATAATTGAGGTAAACGTGACTTTGTAAAATAAAAATAATTATTTCTTTAGTTTTATTATAAAAATCCAAGTTTGTACTTAAAATATTATTATATTTTTAATAATAAAAATTCTTAATTAATATAAAATAACCCCCTCCTCACTTTTATTTTTATAAATATAAATGATTTATAAACAAACATAGATTGTTTTGCAAAAAAAAAATAAAGAAAATAATGTTGGACATTGTTTTTGGTAGCTCCCTTTTAATTTATATATTAATTAATTAACTCTTTATTGACAAAGTCTAACTTTTTATAATTATAATTTCCATAAAGTTATAAATATAAAAATATAATACAAAAAATATATTAAATTTAAGAATAATCTGGTATTAAATATATTAAAGAATCTTAAGTAATTATTCTATTAATTATAAATTCTTTTAATATGTATATATAATCTAAGTGAGAGATTTATATAAATGTCTTTTTAAGTATATGTTCTTGATATAAAACAATATTTAATTCTATATTTGCAAAATAAAAGAAGCTAAGAAAGTTACATTATCATATTATTCCCTTGGAGAAAAAATATAAAAAAAAGAAATTTAATTGAATTATAATATGATTCAGAAAAATAATAATAAATGAGATAAAATTAATTTGTATTTATTTTGTTCTTTATTATCGAGATATATCAAAATTTAATTTATGTATTCTTTCATGATTTCTTGATGAAATATTTACTCTTTGTGAAATATTTTCAATTAAACTTAAAAAGAAAAATTAGAAGTATTAAAAACATTTATTTATATAAAAATAATTTCAAAAGTTTCATATTATTTGGTAAAATTTATTTATAACAAAATTGAGTATTTATGATATAATTTTTAAAATAAATTTAATAAAGTATTTGATTCTTTCTAATAAGAAGAATTTGTTGTTTTTATGAAGTGGAAAACTTTTTTATTAAACATTTATAAAATCATTAAATCATCAGATTTGCCTCCAAATATATTTGAATTTAAATTTAAATGGATATATAAATCGATATTTCACAAAGCGGTAAATAAATGCTTGTTGAAGACATCTAAAATGAATCTGATTTGTAAATTAAATAAATTTAATATATAAATTCCAAATCACCTATAAATAATAATTATAGTTAACTAATAGTTGTTTGAATCTTTTGAACATTTACAGATTAACAGTTAAATATTTAATTTGCTTAAAAATTCAATTTCTACTTATAAATGAACGAATAAAGAGTTATATTTATTTTCCTAATTTTATTTTTATTCGAAAAAAAAGATGCAGATATCTTATAAATAAATAGTAATGTTTGAATTCGTGGTTAAGGAAATATTCTAATACTTCAAAAATAATTATAATAAATTTAATAAAATTTATATAGAGTTTATTATAAATATACATAATTAAATTCAAGAATAGCCATCGAATGATTGATTTAACTTAAATACATTTGAATTAATCAATATATATAGATTTTTTTTACACATTATTTAGTAAAATTTAATTGATATTAAGCGAGTATAATTAAAATGGGGAGACAGTTAAAATTAAATCAAAAAAGAGATTAAATAAAATTATGATCATCTCAATACACAAGAGTAAAGATGCAACAGTCACTAGTTTGAATTATATTTGAGTAGATCCTTATTTAAATTTAATTAACTAATCAACTAACTAAAAATGGAATTTTTGCTTTTCTATCATCTTTTCTGATTTTTTTTATTTTTGTTCATCGATCAAGTAGATGCTGTAGCTGATCTACAAGTTTTTTCATAATTTTCATAGATATCTTCAGGGTATCTTCAGGGTATCTTCAGGATATCTTCCTTAAAAATTTTAAAGTGTGGAGAGTGTGGAGAGTATGGAGAGTGTGGAGCCCAATATTGACAATAATAGTAGTAATAGCACTAATAATCTCAAAATCAAGCATTATTATGAGTCTGGGATTTTTTCAAAAACATCTTGTTTTTCTAAAATTCATAGATGTGATGTCTAATGTTGAAGATGATGATGAAGATGATGTTGATGAAAACTAAGAAAAAATCAGTGATGTAAAATTTTGAAATTCTCTAGAATTTCAACCAGACTCATAATAATGCTTGATTTTGAGATTATTAGTGCTATTACTACTATTATTGTCAATATTGGGCTCCACACTCTCCATACTCTCCACACTCTCCACACTTTAAAATTTTTAAGGAAGATATCCTGAAGATACCCTGAAGATACCCTGAAGATATCTATGAAAATTATGAAAAAACTTGTAGATCAGCTACAGCATCTACTTGATCGATGAACAAAAATAAAAAAAATCAGAAAAGATGATAGAAAAGCAAAAATTCCATTTTTAGTTAGTTGATTAGTTAATTAAATTTAAATAAGGATCTACTCAAATATAATTCAAACTAGTGACTGTTTGATCTTTACTCTGTGTATTGAGATGATCATAATTTTATTTAATCTCTTTTTTGATTTAATTTTAACTGTCTCCCCATTTTAATTATACTCGCTTAATAATACTATAAAGTTAAATAATATGATATAAAAATATTGTAAATATGATTATTTAGTTAGAAGTTTTTTTTTATATTTAAAGTAATATTTTTTCATAATACAAATATATATATTAATTTCCCAATAAAACACTTATTTTTAATAAAGATTTGGAAGGAAGATTTCGTTAAGAAACATGAATAGGAAAAGGAGCATTCGCAAATAATTTAAATTACATAAATATTTTAAAATGTTTATAGAGTAAGTAAGTGGCAAATTTGTAATAAATACTAAATTATTTATAAACTTTTGCTATGAAAAAATACAAATTTGACATTTTTTATAATAAAAAATTATCCATACACTCTATATTTATATTATTTTATAGTCATTATATATTTTAATTTTATATAATTGATTAAAATTGAAAAGATTTAAAGTGATACCAGATCTCAATTAATTTTGATTCTTTTTTTAGTAAATTTTTAACTGATACATTGAAGTTAATTAAAAATTATATATTTTCTACATATTTTTAATACTTGAAAAAACTACTATTGTAGGAATACATTTGATTTGGGAATTTATAATTCAAATATTAAAATATTAAATTCGTGGCAGTTAACTTTCTGGCAACCCTGAAAATATGGTACTTGTTCAATAGAGATTTCAAAATTAGCTGGACTTTACAATCGGCGGTACCCATCTATCGCATTCCTGAAGCGAGCTAACTCGACTTTAATTTAAGGTGATTTGTTTAGTTGTTTTTAATGCAGAAATCAAAGTCGAGTTACCTCGCTTCAGGAATGCGATAGAGGGGTACTGCTAATAGTAAAGTCCAGCTAATTTTGAATTCTCTATCGAACAAGTACCATATTCAAAACCCCAAAACCTTTCAGTAGTTTGATTGAGTTTTTGATTGATAAAAGTAGACTATTAGTGCAAACTTTATTAGAGTTTTAATAGGGTTTATGGAGGGGTTTAATGTTTAAATATTAGTATTTTAAGTGAGGATAGCAAGCGAGTTTTTAAAATATTTCACACAAAAATAAGCTTAGAGTCATGTGGCAGTTCTCTGAATTTTATCTTTCTAAGTTTATGTTTGATTGCTTCTATTGTTTGTTAATTCTCTTAGCTTGGCTTGATAATAGTTGAGTATGCAAGTTCTCTGAGACCTCCATTTATTTTATTTTTATCGAGATATTGTTTGATTCTCCGCTTAGAATCTCTCTCTCCTCTGCAGCTAAAGTAATCGTTTCTTGGCATGTCGCACTCTATAATTATTACTGCTAGAGCCCAGATATCCCATTAAGTGTCTCCATCTCCAATCCTCTCTCTCTGGGAAATATCCAGGAGTGCCGTATACATTTCTTTGTGCAGAGGCTTGCACTCTTTGAGCTCTGTTGAAGTCAATTACATAAACTCTAAGAGGCTGAAAGTTCATCATGATGTTCTCTGGCTTTAAGTCTCTAGAACATAACCTAGCTTGTGAAGCTCTTCAATCCCCTCAACTATCTGCTATACTATCTAGCTACTTTATCTCTGACATCTATTGTCAGATAAGAATTCTCTGTAAGTCATTTCTAGTAAAAGGAAGCCTGAAGGCTTCATGATCTTTACCAAGTAAAATAGCATCAAGCTAGATGATATGCATGTACTCATTTAACTTTGCCTATTAAAGAGCATAATACTCATTAGCAAATTCCATTTGGAACTTGTCATCAGCAAGGAAGTAATTGAATGGATATATCTTTGTAAGCATATTAGTCATCTGTAATGACTCTCTTCTCTATTTTTTCTACAAGAGTGAGGTAGCTTTCTAGGCAAGAATCTAAGTCAATAATTTTTAATATGGGAATCTTCATTGCCTCATTTTAACCATGATTTTATTGATCTCAGAGACTGGAAAGTTCTTGACTGCTTTCTTCATTTTGACTTACTTCTACACTTCAACTCTTAGAGACTCCACTGGGTTTCTTGATCTTCTCTTTTAGAGGACACTATTCCCTGTAGGTTCATGAATAAAGACAAAACTTTGATTGTGCTTTTTCTTTAAGTGCACTTTGAGGTCTCTAGTATGAGAATATGGCTTCTCACAGAACTCAGACATACTTCCCATCTTTCTTTTAATGCTTGAGATATAACCTTGGCATATCGTTGTGTATGTCTCTCAAGTGTCTTTTATAAGTTGGCTTGTAAGGGAAAACTTTATTGCATTCTTTGCATTAATAGTCAACTTTGTCTTGTAATTATTAATGCTCTATGGCGGGTTGTTTAACCTCCTCCTCAATTTGCACAGCCTCTTTAATGACCTCCTACTTCATTTATATTTAAATCTCAAAGCTAGACTGGTCAAAGTTGTCATAAGTAGGCTCCCACTGAGTACAAGCGTCTCTAGTCTCTACTTTTCTTGGTTGCTTGAATGATAATTTTTATTGACTTTACCCAAGTAATGCCGCTCTTCTCAAAAGGTTAGCGCTCATTTTAGTTTGCTGATATATTTTATTATGATAATGATAAAATATACCTAGAAATACTATAATAGTCGAGTATAAGACACTTTGGTAGATTCTCAGCTCAGAGGTAAGAAAATTAAATAACCATAGAAGACTGTAAGTTGACATATTTTATGAGAATTTTATACGTTTTAGTAAATTAAAATACTCCTTTGGCAGTTTTGTTTCTCTAGGAGGTCCTCCAAATCAAGTTTGAACTTAATTTGGATGTAAAGTTATTAAAAATTTTTTAATTTAATATGCTCATAATTAAGTTTTAACCTTAAAATTTAACTCCTAATAAAGTTTGTTCTTAATTTGGAGGACCTCCTAAAATAATTAAACATTATTAGGAGCAATTTAATGGAGATAGATTGATAAAAATGGAAATCAATCTTTGAAACTTGGAGCAAGTTTTTCAATGCTTCTCCTCATATCTTTTAAAGGTTGACCTCGAGTAGGTCCTCCTTATTAGTAGTAAGATTTTAATAAACTTCGAATGGATATCCATAATTTTAAATTTCATTAACATTTCTAGAAAGATGAAGCAAGATGGAGTCTATGAATGATGCAATGAAGAGAATTTAATCTCAAGATTTAATAGGAAAATTTCGAAGTAAAGAGGACCTTTATAGATATTGGTTTAGCAAGGTAAACTTTAAATAACTAATACCAATAAATTAACCATAGTTGGATTGTTCTTGCCAACTTAGAGGGGAACTAAAATATCATTCTTAAAAGCTCTACTAAGTGAAGAGAAAAAAGCTTTTAAGTCTAATTAAATTAGGATGATAGAGATACCTAACTACCCTGAAATATCGGTGACAAATATCTATGATGATGCTATGAGTGATCCAGATGTTGCTCTCTACCTTCCATCAAAGCTGCAACCTCTAATAAGTTGCCAGAGAGAAACTTCTTCTTCGGTGTTCTTGCAACTCTGAAATCTGAGTAGTTAAATGAAATTATATAAGAAGCTCATAAGAAACGCTACAGCATCTCTCCTGAAGAAAAAGAGAAGCAAGGAATAAAAATATGCGACACCTGGCTCTAGGAACTACAGAAGCATCCATTCATCTCAAGTAAGCTTAGCCTTCTAACTTTATAGAAAAACTTGGAATTGCTATATACTTGATGAAAGAGCGCAGCAAGTTAAACAGAGAGATAAAGTCACAAGTAAAGCATGAATTGAGTAAGAGACTCTTCAAAGATTTCTAAAAGCAGACGAGATGAACATAGATGCGGAGCTGGCGCTAAGAGAAGAAACATAGGCCCAAGCAAGCGTTAAGAGGAAGAAAAGAAAGATAAGCCAAATCCGTTTACGGGAAAATTTAATATGTGAACTTATTCATTCGTTTAAATCTAAAACTTATTTATATACACAAAATCTCCCTTCTCTTGCGCATACTTTAGCTTTATCATCGCCGACTCTCTTAGCAGCACTCTTAATAAAATCGACAGTATCTATCTTCAGATCGTGCATCAAGTGATAGAGTAAAAGTTTTTGTACTGGCCTTTTAATAGGTCCCAATATAATTCAATTCCATTGAACTGAGGACTGTATGGAACATTAAATACAGGTGTTATGTTTAGCCTTTCATATTCCTTCCTTGTGTCTTTAGTTTTATGGACAGATAAGTTATCTACAAACAGAATAATCTCTTAGTCGGCGTACTTATCTCTGAGTTATTGCAAGAACTTTATGTATTATACGGTCTTTATTGAGCGAGGGTGGATAACATAAGTCTCGAGGCCATTATCTTCGCTTATTCCACCAAGTATAGCATGAGTTTAAACCCTAACCTTTTAATCATATACTTCAATGTTGCTATACCTTTTATACCAAGACCTTGATATGAAGGTATTAAATTTGAATACTGCCTCATCAGCGTGTATGAACTTAATGTTATTAGTAATAGCCCTCTGCATCTAATTGAATATATAATTTAAATTATCCTTATAAAATGGAACATTAAAGTCAATCACTCTCTTAATGCGATTGACTGTCTTGTAAGATATTCCATTCTTTTTATATATGTTCGCTATAGATTAAGCAGAGATATAAAGCTCAGGAAATTGGCGATGAAACATTACAGCTCTCTAGGCTAGATAGAAATGAGCCCAGTATTTAATAGTCTTATCATTAATAAGATAATCGATATGATGCTGCAAAAATTTTAAAGGTCTTTTAGGCTTAGAATTAAGCTGCTATCTCTTTAAATTCAATGCTAATAGACAGTGAGACCTCACAGTTGCAGGAGATTTATGGAGTAGCCTTGCTATAGATGTGTAATTAAGAATAGGTTTGAGTTGATCAGTATAATCATCGCAACCATAACGCTACTTAAACAATAAATCTATATACTCACTGTCATAAACTGAGCCCAAGCCTCGCATATACTCACATAAAATACTAATATTTCAACATTAAACCCCTACATAAACCCTATTAAAACCCTAATAAAGTATGCACTAATAGTATACTTTTATCAATCAAAAACTCAATCAAACTACTGAAAGGGTTTTGGGGTTTTGATTGTCAGGGTTTCCAGAAAGTTAACTGCCACTAATTTAATATTTTAATTGATTAATTATAAATTATTTTCCCAAATCAAATGTATTCCTACAATAAACTTAAAATTTTCAAATAATTATTAAGTAATGTATAGAGATGTTTTAAAATTTTAATCCTTTTTAAAAATAATGATATTAAGAATTATATCTAGACCTAATTTTAATTTCAATACCTAAATTAAAAATTTCAAATGAATTTATCATTAAATTTTTAATTTTATAGTATGTATTACTTAAAATATAAAAACATCAGCGAGTTAACATAGAAGGATCTATTCCAATTATAATATTTAATATTCAATTAAATATGAGATTTATATTAATTTATCATTATTTTTTTTTAATTATATTAAATCTGATTGAATTAAACATAATGGCTAAAATCAAGAGCAAATATTTATGCTAAGTCAATGACTACTTTATCTCAACCAAAGATTAGAAGTTATGCATTGTCTAAGAAATTGCAAAGCATGGAAATCTTGGAGAGTTTTGCGAAAAAACTTATAAGGACAAATAGATTCCAGAAGATTTCATTTAAATATTAGCAATATTTAAGCTTATATTTATAAAGTTAATTTATAAAAAATTAAAGACCTCGTTAAGTAATGGTTAGCTTAAATCGCATTAGGATTGAAAGAGCTTCACTCTAGAAACATTATACACAGAGACATTAAGCCATAAAATATTCTATAATATATAAAAAGTTTTAATTATTCTAGTCTTTGAGGAAGATGATGTAAAGATTGCTGAATATAATATAAATACACATTATAAATACAACTTATAATTATATGGGCTTGCTAAGTAAGTTAAACAATATCATATATAATTTTATTTGTTAATGAGGATACTCCACTATGCTTTTCTGTTTTTATTTATGAATTATAATTTATGTTGTTGGAACTATGAAATATATGTCAAATGAGAATAAAATATTAAAATGTAAAGTAAAAATTACATAAGATAAATGTTTCAATTTTTTTAATTACAAATTGATATTTAATGAGATGAAAGAAAAATTACCATACGATTGCTCAACAGATATTTTATTAATATATTTCTAATTTTAAAATATCTTCTCATTAGGTGTGACTCTTATTTTAATTTTATTTCTTCTTTAAATGTTTTAATTTTGCATTAAGATAATTATTTTTAATTTATTTTATATATTTACAAAATGTAGTTAAAATAATTATATTTATTCTTGTTTAAATGCTAGTTTCTTAAAATATGTGAAAAATTAACATTAATTAAGTTATTTTATTTAATCACATTTTTTTAATATCATTACCAATGAATAACAATATTTGATAAATAAATCAAATAAGAAACAATATTGCTTTAATACAAATCAAATCAATTTAAATTTATAAATGTATAAACATCTTTATTACTTCTCTTATTTATAAAAAAAGTTTCTTCCAATAAATTTATCTTAAAAATTTTAATTTTCATAAAATTAATTCAAGAATTTATATCTTTTTTTAAAAAAGCAATCTCCATTTTATTTACATAATTCAAATTCTTCAAGATTTTGCAAATCAATTGTTTTTTACCAAAATATTAAAGAATATAATCAACTCAATTTTATTTATGTATGATTGTAAAAAATAGTTAAATGGAAGTTGTTAAATATATATCTTAATATTGTATAATTTCATTTTTTGGGGAAAAATAAATTTATAATTTAAATTAGTGGCAGTTAACTTATAGGAAACCCTGACAATATGGTACTAGTTCGATAGAGAATTGAAAATTAGCTGGACTTTACTACTGGCGGTACCCCTCTATCACATCGTAGAAGCGAGTTAACTTGACTTTTATTTTGGCATTAAAATCTACTAATCAGATCACCCAAAATAAAAGTCAAGTTATCTCGCTCTAAGTATGTCATAGAGGGGTACCTCCCATGTTAAAGTCCAGCTGAGTTGAAATCTCTATCAAACAAGTACCATATTGTCAGGATTTCCTATAAGTTAACTGCCACTAATTTAAATTATAAATTTATTTTTCCAAAAAAATTGAAATTATACAATAAGGGATTATCGATTTCTTTTTTTTAGATATTAATATTTGTTGTCCTAGTAACATTAATAAAACTGAGCACTTATATATTAGCTTTTAGTAAAGTATTTTATGTTTTTCAATATGGTTTAATTCTCATAATATGAACCTATTCCTTATAAATATATTAAAAATATTATGATTTATTTATTTCTATTTAATTCAAGTGAATTTCCTATAATTATAAGATATTAGTTCATTATTTGGTTCATATTAGATTTTATTTTTAGAAAGTTAAAAAGACAAAATAAATTAAAGCCTTTTAGAATAATTTAATAAGTCATTTATAAAATAATTCACTCAGTAATAATATCTGGAGTCCAATTTAATTTATTTTTAGAAATAAATTTACTTATTAGTTTTAAGTGACTTTTGTATATTTGCTAACACAGTCATTTCCGTATATTATTGATAGTGGTTAAAATCACATTCCTGAAATCAATGGTTATTCTGAGGATCTTGTTCATATGATATTATTAATATGCATTTTAAATAGAAAGATATTTTATAATAAATAAATGGAAATTATATTAATAAAAGTCCTGTAATTGAAATGCTAATTATTCTACTTCGGTTTTTCTATAAGATGGATTTGAGCTTTAATATTTTATTATGAAATCTTAAATGATAGAGGAATAAATTTGCATTTTTTAGAGTAAACAATCATCACTCTTTTCAACTGTTATGCTCTAAATTTGGCATAATAAATTTAGGATTTGAAGGTATTTCTTATATCATCATTTTTATATAGGCTATTAATCAATTTTTCAAGCATACATCCGAAAATAAAATGTATTCTAAAAATATTGACGATGCTTAATATTTATTATTTTACAATTGTACTTTATTAATCATTAAATTTAAGACTAATATGATTAAAATATTGATTAATATTAGAAAGGAATTGAGACCCACAGTTGATGATATCTTGAGTAGCCCTTTGATTTAAAAGTTAAAAATAAAACTACTAGTTATAATTATTCGATATATATATATTTCTGATTGCAGATACAAAAGCAGTGAAGGAATTTAGATAATTCTTCTCTGTAAGAAATTTAGTAAATAATAAATATATATAAATTATTTAAATCATTGCCTTGATAGAGACACTCTTGGAAGAGATAAAATCACTGCAAATTTTAACATCATTCATGATTAAAACTAGATAGAATACAATAAATTAATGTTTATAAATAAACCCAAATTAAAAACTTTCTTTTATTATTGATCTATTTAGCAGAATAAATTAACTATATTAACTAATAATTATAAATGACTTAAATGATTTTAAATTTGTTATTTAATTCAGCTATTTATTGTATTATACAATTGCAATAAAAATATTTTCAATAGAATATCTCAATTGAATTTGATTTAATTTGCCACATAATTAAAAAATAATAGTCGCCATTATATCTAAAGCAAGAATTAAATTCAAATGTTATTTATCAATACAATTATAATTAATCAATAATATTTAGAGAAATATAAATGATGATTCAATTTTATATTTTAAAAAAAATTGCCTATTTTTAAAAATAATAATTTAAAGTACTGATGACAAAGTACAGTAAATCATATTTAATAATTATTTTAATATCTATCAATATAATTACTTAATAAAATTAAATTACGCTTTCATAAATAAATCGTCACTATTCAAGATTTTAGTTTATTTAATACTTAAACATAATTTTTGTAGTATGTATCCGGATCTCAAAGATCATTGCATCCCGATAATGTTGACCTATAGACGTAATAGTAACTAAATACTTAAAACTAAGTGTAATTTTTAAAATATTTATTAAGTTAATTTTAATATATTAATCTATCAAAATCTCCCCAATTCAAATCTAATAATCATACAAACTTTAAATATATATATATATATATATATATATATATATATTTATAATATATAATGAAATATACCAATTTATTATAAAACTTGAGGTTAAGAATAATTAATTTGAATAGATCAGGATAAATCATCATAGTAATTTGCAAAACAAATAGAAAAATAACAACATTGTAAAACATTTCAAAATAAAGAATACTTCAAGAGACAACTCTAAATATTAAGGAAAAACCTTTAGGATAGTTTCCCCAATACCCTAAATCTAAAGAGGAAATAGCATAATTGTATTTTTAATTTATTAATCATTGATATAATCTGCAAAAACCTTTTAATTAAGATATATATATATTATTAATACGAAATAAAACTAAATTATTCAGGCATTTAATTTTAAAAGGAGATTTATACTCAAAATTAAGTAATCATTTTACTTATAAATCTGTTAAAATCTGATACTTATATTAAATTTAGGTTCTTTTATTTTTAAATTTCAAAAATTTCTTAAAAAAGATCATAAATATTTTAAAGCTGTAAAGATAATGAAATTATAGATATAAATTAATTATTATTAGATTATGAAACACATAAAATTGATATTTTTTTAAGATTAGTCATTATAAAAATATCTTCATATTAACTTATTAATTCCCTTAGTGTTTTAGTTATCCCATGTTTTTAATAATAATTTTGAAAAATATGAATATTTTATATTACCTATAATAATTAACATTTAGTTACTTTATATTCAAAATTTACTATCTATTATAAATACTTAAATTTTAAAATATAAGTATTTATTTTTAGTGTATTTAAACTTTAAATTACAACATCAGGAATTATTATTTTTACCATAATTTTATTAATTACTTATCATATACTTTTAAACCTTAAATATATAATAAAATTCATATTAAAAATAATTTAATATAAAAAATTTAAAGGGTATTTAATTACTATCCCAAAAGTGCAATAATCTTAAACTACAATTGAAAACAAATCTGATTCTAGAATTCCATCATTAAATATATTTTTTAAGAAAATATAAATATATATATTTATATTATTTTCCAGTTTAGAGTCAAGCTGATCAGATAAATGACTTGACAAGATACAAGTAAAAAGGAGGAAAATAAATTAATACCCAAGTTACAATAAATGAAAAAGTTTAAAATCAGTAGTAGACCACTTTAAAAAGTATAGAAAAAATGCTAAGAAATTATTTAGAAATTACAAAGAAAATTATTAATAATGAAAATAGTTAGAATTTTTAATCTTGTGAGTAATTTAAAAATTGAGGAGCGTTTTAGAGAAACGCAAAACAAATAAGAAGAACTGATTTATTAAACATTATTTTTAATTTGCTTACTCTACCTGAAAGCTAAGTGTATGAAGCTAAGTCTTACTAATTTTTTTCCTAAATCAAATTAATATTAATTATACTAAACAATCCTTCATGTAAGAGAAATTCAAATTAATCGTAATTTATAAAATTTATCTATCAAATACTCCTAGCAAACATGATCAATGAGAATATATTTTTTAAGCTAGTAATGTTAAATTTTAATATCATTTCTCAGGCACAAGACATAATCAAAAGATTTTAAGATGACATTTTAAGAACTTGATATGCAAGAGAATTTATCTAAGACACAGATTTTACAATCAAAGAAACTGACTAAAATGTGAGCATAAATGAGTCTCCAATCGATATAGAAATATAAACCTAGGAGATTACTATAGATTTGGATTACTAATCAGGTTTTCATGATTAAAGTGATATCAATATCTTACAAGAGATGTGCCTTGATATTATACCAGAGTAGAAACAGAGACAAAACAAATTTATGAATTAAAATGTTAGAAAGTTATTTAAGAACTTTGGAAAAGAATAGGATTCAACTTAAATCTCATAGGTTTCATTTTTAAAGTAAAAAAGGCACTCTAACTAAAATTAGGGGAGGAAATTACCTGCCCCAAAAAGACAGTTCCCGACGGAAGTTTCCTACCAAACATTTAAAATCTGTAATTTTTATAATTTCTAAAAATCTATATTATCATTTATCATCACTTATAATCCAATTATTCATATTTAAAAATTCATGAAAACTTTCTATCTTAAAAAATACCAAATCTTCTTTTTTATAAATTAAATTAACTTTTTTTTAAAAAAGATTATCTTACATAATTTTCGATATGTAATGAAAATAAGTGTTTAATTAATTCTTGAACATTGTCTATTTAAATAAGTTGTTTAATATATGGTAATGGTAAGTAAAATTGTTATTTATATGTTTCATATATATTTTTTGCCAAAAAATAAAAGTTTAATGTTGTGGTTCTTAAACTTCCCCCAAAATTAGATTAAGCCTATGCTTTAAAGATACTAATCAGAAAATCCATATAACGAGAGATAAGTTGGTCCTATTAATACTTCAAAACACTTCGCTCCATATCAAGAAGATCAATCGAATTTCTTGACTTCAAGAAATAATAAAAGGCGGGTCTAATCACGAGACTCAAACAAAATGTTTAATGTAAAGCAATCTGTAGCTACTGAATAGAACTAAGAAAATACAATTTAACAGCAAATAAACATTAAAAAGAAATTGAATCATGCAAGAAATTTAAGTGATATCACTTCATTAAGCAATATTTACCAATCTGATATGATCAACAATTGCAAAAGAAACCAAAGAGTAAATAAAAGTTTGAATATTAGAAATGGGTAGAACTAAAATATTATAAACAAGATATTTTTGGGAAACTATAAATGATTATTTCGAATTTTTTATGTTTTGTTAATCATTTGTGATTATTATGAGTAAAACTTTAAAATTGATGAAGTATTTAGTTTATAATAGTAAACAACTTAATCAATCAATAATAGATAGTCACATCATATCAAAAGTTATATTTATAAAGACGATTTTAGCTTTGATGTAATAAAATTGTATTTCTTTAGTAATGAAAAATCAAACTTTTTTATTTTTATAATAAACCTGAGAAAGTAATAAATAATAATTTAAACCCGCTTTAAACTCTAAATTTTATAAATATATTTTTAAATTTAAAAGTTTCGAACAATATTAAAATAAATAATTTCTTGTAAGATTAATCAAAATTAAATCAATAAAAGTTTCACACAAGAGAAAATACTTTAGAGCAAATTAATTAGGAGAACGTCATTAATAGAGAACAATTCACTTCAGTTTTGCATTAGAGAAGTTAAATAACTAGTTTTCTACAAACTTTTGATACAGATATTGAACAAAGCAATACTTTTGATTTAAATTTTTATATTATCTTTTGCGTAGTTAATAGCTAAGGAAGTTTAATGCCACTAAGGTTCGTTTTTAAAGGATCATATTCCTAATTTCATTTATATATGTAATTATATATTAAACTTTTCTCCTAACTACAAGAACTTGTAATTCAAGTAAATGTATAAAGCTACAGTAGATGGGTTTAGTAAGCAATCTCTTTAATAATCATTAAAGCGCCAAACTAATGGCTAAACTTTAATCTTCATCTAGAGTGAACAAGACTAGGTATTTGGAGGATACTTATCATTACCATGGCCAAAGACTCTTGGATAATATTAGGATAAATAAGCTTTCATTTTTAATTTGACAAAAAGAACTATTTTCCATAAAATCAAGCAAAAATCGAAGGGTTACGACAATAGTGCTAAAAATATTGTTTAACAAACAAATAGCTATGCTTTTGAGCTTAATCAATTTGAGTTATTTGCTTTTGGTGATGATATTAGAATTTTTGAGAATTGTGAATAGTCAAAAACAAGTTTTTGCAAGCTGGGACATACCTACGCATTAATTATAATATTGAAATTCCCAAATTAAATTCAATTGAAAATTTTAACAAATTCATATTGAAATACATATTATCAATAGTGATTATCCCAAAAGGCATCCCAATAATTATGGATCTTAAATAAGCTTTTTTACACTTGAAAAGAAAAGCACGAATTAAAATTTAACATGTGTCTAGAAACTCTAATAAATTTAATCCTTAAATTTTTTTATTAAAAAAAATATTTTAAAAAAGATATCACATAATTAGTATTATTTAGTAAAGCTTACTTTAAATATTCTAAAAAAATCTAGTGTTTACCATTCTTTACTAACAAATGCTATTAAAAAAAGTTAATTTAATTATAAACTTTTATTGCTTAAATTAATGATATTCAAGTTATTTTAACTTATTTATAAAAAATAAATTTTAGCATTTAACATGAAAATGTCACCTTATGAAAAGGACAACTATATGGCAGGAGAAGAAAAGTTCAAAGTAAAGGAAATTATAATTTACTCTCTATAAAAGAATAATTAAATTAATATTATTTATTATTATAATAAAAAATAGAGTTGATAGATATTGAGATTAGTATAGGTAAAAAAAGTCAAATTGATTAAATCTTGGTAATTTAATTAAAATTAAACAATTTAAAGATATCTTTCATTTGAAAATCTAATGAGTTATTTGAGAAAAATACCATATAAACATTTGATTTTAATATTCAAATATTAAATTTTTTTTAAAAAAAGAGCATTTCAAAAATTGCATTAAAAATTAATAAAATATTAAAAAATTTAAAGAATTATTTTGAAGCAAAAATTTATTTTATCGACCTAAAGTTTTACTTACTTAACCTTTTTTATGAAAAATTAAGCAATTTAAATCTGTTGAGTACAAACTAAAGTATGAGATATTAGTTTTAAATTCCTTTTAATAAATTATTAGGAATCTTATCTCTTTATGATACTATTTTTTAGTATTTACTAGATTTACTCAATCTTTACTTGAAGAAATATAAAAGATACAATATTTACATTATTTTAATATAAATTTAATATCTTATTTATTTAAAAACCACACACACTATAATAACATGTAAAATCAGACAATACTAACTAGTTAATTCTTGTAATGATATCATTTATGCATAAATCATAAATGAAATGTAGTATATTAATTAAATTTTCGAAAACAGTCCCCTCAAAAGAAAATTTTTCTCACATAAATGTTAAATAAAATAGTAATTTTATAATTAATATATTATTATTTAATTTATATCTGTTTAGTTTAAGTTCAAAGACAAAATTTTTCAAATAAATTTATAAACTTGTATATTAGTTAGGAAAATATTTAAATAAGGAGTAATAAGAAGTTGAGAACTAAATTTTAAGCAATAGTCATATTAATACATAAATAATATTATAGGAATACATATGATTTGGGAAAAATAATTTAAAATATATATCTTTTCATCGTAAATATTGCCAGTTAACTTTCTGGAAACCGAGAAAAAATGATACTTGTTTGATAGAAAATTGAAAATCAGCTGGATTTTACTATTGGCGGGTACCCCTCTATCGCATTCCTGATTTGAGATAAATCGATTTTAATTTTGGGTGATTTACTTAGCAAAATTAATGCCAAAAGTAAAATCGATTTACCTCACTTTGGGAATGCGATAGAGGGGTACCCGCCAATAGTAAATTCCAGCTGATTTTTAATTTTCTATCGAACAAGTATAATTTTTTCTCGGTTTCTAGAAAGTTAACTGGCAATAATTACTATGAATATTTATTTTTTTTCTCTACAATCAAATTCATTCATACAATAATGAATGAAGAAAGTTTTTTAATCTAAGGAAATCTATAAATATCATGTATAAGAGACTTAAACATAATCATTATTAATAATTCCTAATTGATTAAAATAGGGGATATTCAAAATTTATGAAGCATTAATAAAATAAATTATGTTGAGCAAGAAAAAGTTTTAATTTATGATCTGCAAGAATTATATATACTTCTTGAATAAGATATTTTATTTGGAAAAAACAGTTAAATCTACAAAATTTTTGGATTAGTATTTCAATTAAAATTCAATATTTTTACTATTATCTATTATTTAAATTTTCATAATATACTTAAAAAAAATATTATTTAAAATTTTAATCTGAAATAATAAATATACTGATTATATTAAGTGCTCTTATATTACATGAATTTGAAATTTGTTGTTTTTTAAACAAGATAACTTTTAAATGTAAAAATATTAAAATCTTGAATTGCATCTATATATTTTTTAATAGTATATAATAAAATGTAGTAACAATCACCTAACATAGAACAAATGCTGCTTTAAAATATCATGAATGAATCAGCTTTGAAATTTAATTATTTTTAAAGAGTTGTTATTTAAAAAAAAATAATTAAAATATATTACGAATAATGTTTTTATTCTAAATTATAAATAAATATTTTATTAAAACTATATAACATAATTTAAATATCTATTTGAAGGAAAAATTTCGTCGAGAAACTGTTATTGGAAAAGGTGCTTTCGGAAATATCAAAATTATATTTCATTTTTTAAAAGTGTACAAAGTGACCAAGTTGCAAATTTTACATTTATTTACATTTTATGATATATTAAAACTTATGCTATGAAAGAATTCAACTAAAACATATAATTTGATGTAAACTCATTTCTCATATTATAATAAATTTTATATAAATAAAAATGTTAAAGAAGTTAGAAAAATTATTAAGGGATTTTAGGTAGATTAATGAATATTAAAATATATTTACAAAAAACTATTTTTTATCAAATTTATGATAAAAATTTCTTTTTTAATAAGTTATAAAGTGTTTTAAAATAACTTATCTATCTAAGTCCTTATTATTAAACGATATAAAAAGTTATTTTATAACTGAATTGTTTATATTTTAATCTTATATAAATTAAAGATAATTACAATGTAATTAAAGTAAGTAATTTAAATTTTTATTGTATTTGTATTTGAATGTATAATTATAAGTTTAATTATGATTGCTTTCAAAATATATTCTAAAAATTGAATTTAAAACTATCTATATACTAAGCTTAATTCAACCATTTTTAATTGATTTTATTAAAAAGCTATTAACTTTTATTTATGGAAAAAATACAAAAAAGCATTAAATTTATAGATTATCGGAAAAAATATATTTTATTTAAATAAAATGACATGAAAGACTAGAATTAAGGGATGACTCTATTTTTCTTTTATAAAATGAAATTAAATTAGGTTTAATTGAATAAATATATATTTTTAATAAAACCTAAGCGATTTTTTACCTGATGATCTAAATTTTAATAATTTTTATAAATATATAAAATCTAATTGAGTTAAAAATAATGACAGATGTTAAGAGCAAGTACCTGTGTTAGGTTATTGACTCTTTTATCTCAACCAATAAAAAGAAGTTATGCATTTTAGTTAGAATTTTAAAATTTGCTAAATAAAGGTATTTAGTTGGAGATAAAATATAGTATTTATTATAAAGTCTAAAACTAATAATGTGTTGTAGGTTTAACAATTATTAGGAGCTGAATTAATGATTAATGATAAAATAATATATAAAACCTGAAAATTAACAAGTGATATTATAAATATTAGATATCATAACTTAATAAGCAGCTTAAAAATTAATTATATTAATTATAAACAAGATAATAAAAATTAAATTGAATATTTTTTGAGTAAATGTAGTAAAATTGATAAATTCGTCACTTATATTTTTCATTATTTTTTCTAATTGTCTCTGAATATGCTAGGCATGGAAATCTTGAGGAGTACTGTGAAAGAAAATTCAAGGAAAAGATTCCAGAAGATTAAAATCATAAAATTTCATTTAATTTTTTCATAATTTATAAATTCTAAGATTTAGCAAAATAGTGGCTAGCTCAGACTGCATTAGGACTGAAAGAGCTCCATTCTAGAAACATCATACATAGAGACATCAAGCCCTAAAATATTCTTATAAAATGATTAAAAAATACTAATTGATAGATATAATTAATTCTTGTCTTTAAAAAGGATAATATTAAGATTGCTGACTATAATAAAGATACTCATTTAAAATAAATAGTTCATTTTTTATATGGACTTGCCAAAATCTTTTACTTTAAATTAATTATTTTTAAATTGTTAACGAGAACTAACCTTTGAACCAATCAGTTTAAAATTTATTAATTATAATTATAATTAAATGTTGTTGGGACTATGCAATATATGTAATGATAATGTTTAATTATTTAATAAAATTGTATTAAGTCATATCAATAATATTCAATTAAACTACACATTTAATCGGGAGAAGTGAAAAATAATTAGTCCAGAGTTTGAAGAAATTTATTTTATATCCTTATCTTTAGTATCCATAACACCCAAATAGTATAAATAGCATGAAATAATGTTTCAGATAATTTAATGTGTTTGGCAAAAAAATGCAATTTTAGGTATATCAAATGTAATTTCATCATCCATATTTACAAGTATTAACTTAATTGTAAATTAGTTCTTTATTTGGAATATTTATAGGAATTAAGAAATTCTAATTCAATCATTATTAAATGAATGATATGGTTATGAATAATAATTGAATAGAGTTTATATTTGATGAAATTTTTAAGTTTTTAATTAATTTAGAAAGAATATTTAAATTTATATAATGAGAAGAAAAATAACTTTCTTCTTTGGAATGACAATATTTATATGAGATTTTAAGATTGAGTATCAAATATCTTAAAATATAATAAATGCAAATATTTTAGGAAAAATGTTTAAATAAATAATGAATCAGAGTAAATTTAAGAGATTTAAATAATTAAATCTTCAATATTAAAATGCTTTAGTGTGAAAATTTCATATTATGTTCTTAATAAACTTGTGGTTTTACCCTTTCAGCTGTACAATATATTATATATTTACAATATAGAAGATATGAGGAAAACAATTGCCTAAATTATTATATCAATACTCTCTATCTATTTGTGTATTTATAGACTACAAGTTATTAAATAACATCTTTATTAATTATTTTATGACCCCTGTGATAAAATTTAGTCTTATATCCTGCTGATTTTTATGATTATAACATTATTTAATACTGTATGAAATTTTTTACTGGGGCTTACCCATTAGTCATATAGATTAACCATATGCTTTCACACTTGATCTGCTGAAAATAAATAACAAGATTCGCTCAAATAAAAGTGATTATTCTCAAAAGAGCGAACCCTAATTGTATAAGCTTTTATTAATAATTTCTAATTAAAATATTATCATATATGTCAATTGAGATGATATATTATATTTTACAATTAATATACTTTATAATTTTATAATTAATTTAATTTTATAGTTTAAAATAATTGAATTTATAAAATTTGATGAAGCAAAAAGATCCTTATAGTTTTTCAACTGATCTAAATATTTACTTATTTATTATTTAATGATATATTCTCTTTGGGAGTGACTTTATTAATTAATAAATAAATTATTTAAGTTCGAATATTATCAAAACTTAGATGATATAATTTTAATTTTTAATATGAATTTGTAATTGATTTTAATAATTTAAATTTATTTTCTAGTTTATATTGAAACTATGGTGATATCTATTTTTATATTTTTAGAGAAAAAAATGTTATTGTCGGCATTAATTTCAGTTTTTTTAAAAATTAATTATAATTAAATTGACTTTTATCCATTTACTGACTCAAAAATTTCCTTATTTCAATAGTAATGGCGAAAACTCTATTCCGAAAATGAGTGGATACTCAAAGAAATTTACGTAGATGATTAAATCTATGATTGATGTATTAATTAATACAAAATTTATTAATTTTATATTCTTAAAAATTATTCATAATTTATTAGCAGTTTATTTTATACTTAAATCAAAAATAATTATGAAAATTTAGAATTAGTAAGTTATAAATTTGCTAAATATAATCTTTGCTTATTTTACTACTCATCCTCTATATATGATATATTAAATGTATTAATTGTAATTGATTTGTAATAATAATTATGAAGATTTGGAATGCAGATTTGCAAATTACAATTTATCTTAAATTAAATATACATACAATTAAGGGCCTTTTTAAAAAGACTTAATTCGCAATTGGGTTTTTCCACAGATTTTCATTATTTCTCTTATAAAATCAAAGCTATAGTATTTACTAAATAAATATTAAATTTTTTACCAATGTTCAAAAAGCTTTTCTATAATGGAATGCTTTTCTTAAAATTTATAAAAAATTCAAATGTCCTATTTAATATTAATCAATTTTTTAATTTAAGAGTTTATATATTAGAGTATAAGTAGAAATTAGCTAAATATATTTTATTTTAATAAGAAATTATTGACATTCAAAAACTTTTTATCGAGGTAAGCTTTGTTAAAATACTTTACCCATATACATTTAAGCTTATAATAAAAAAGGAATAAAATTTAGAATTATACTTTTATTTAAGAAATAAAAGATTATGAATAAATGCTTAGAATAAAATAGTTTCTATTTTAAATAGGTAGCTTCATAATTTTGCTTAATGAATATTATTTACTTTTAAAAAATGCTTCAAACTTCATTTATCTTAAACACAGAAATATCAAAGATAAAATAAACGGAAATTTATCTAATGATGAATTTTTGTTCATAGGGATTCAGGTATTTAGTTTATGTATAAATAACATTATAAAGAGGAACATGAAAAAAGGAAATTATCTATTCGATTTGAGAATTATTTAGTTATTATGAATAAATAAAGAGATAAATAAATGGATAGTTGTTAACTTAAAGAAATGAGTATAGATGTGCATCTATAAAAATAAAGTAGACAAGAGAATGATTCAAATCAATAATCAAATCAAATTATTATAGTTAAAAGAATAAGATTTTGATAAATAATTATTTTTTTCATAATATTTTGGTAATCTATAAAGGTCGCTGAATTATAATAAATTATTATTTTGATATTATAATCTCATAATAAAATGTATTTAAATGACTTTAAGATATTTTTAATTTAAAATTCTATAATTTACTTTTCTTGCACTCAAACAAATAGGATTTGGTGCAAAGTTCGATTTAAATCAATATTTTCTTTCATTAATTAATTTGATTTTTATTAGAATTTATTTTTTAAAAATTAATTAATGTAAAACAGGAAAATAGACCAACAGTTGATGACATCTTAAGAAGTCCTTTGATTGAAAACTTTATATTAATATTATAGAAAGTTTAATACCTTATTATCTTATTAATTATGTGTTCTGACCGAGACCCTACCCCCCCATAGAAAATATATGACCCTCCCCCCCCTTTTATAATAATTTTTTTCAAATTATATGAAGAACACGCTATTATGATTTTAACCATGCTTAATCTAAAAGAAAATCTTTCTTGCGAGCAGCAATTGTTATTTTATATTTATAAGTCTCACTACATTCGGTGACTTTTATTGAAACATGCTTCTATAGGAAAACATTACAAATACAATATATTTTTAAGTGTCATTAATTTTAATTCAACTAATAATTAACTAAGTCTTAAATTATTTTTCATTAATTTTATCTCTATAATAGTTTTGTTCAGCATAATTCTTCTAAATAAAACGATAAACATTTTTACTTAAGTATAAATTGTCCTCAGATCAAACTAAAATTAAAAATAATTTTTAAAATCAAGAATTTTATTATATAAAATATTTTGTAAAGACACAATTTAATAAATAGAATTCATTTTATTTTTATAAAGATTGATTATAGATCTCATTAATCTACAATGAATTAATTTCATTTTTTAAATCAATAATATTAATTATTTCTTATTTTATGGTCCATATATAATTGCAAATCATTTAAAAAATACAATCCCTCTTTGTTTACTTTTTAAAACAATATTAGTTTAAAATAATGATTTCTAAATTATCAAAGAGCTTATCATGCCACAACTTTTAGAAAATGTTATCCTTTATCAATAAATCATTATTTAATCCTTTGATATTTTGAACTTTTAATTTATAAATAAGTTTACCTAGTTTTAAAAAGAATTTTAAAACTTTTAGTTGAAAAATAATGAAGGATCTTTTTTATTAGAACTGAAATAATTCAATTAATTGAGCTAATATATTTTGCAAAAAATTCAACTAAACTATATTTTTCATTTAGTTTTTTGAGAAATCAACAACTTAATAAATTATTTTTAATGAATTTTAAAAAATAAGTCATTGAATTAAGTGTATAATTATATTTAAATTAAAAGTTTTTGAAAAAAGGATTTAATTATTTATAGTAAACATATTAAATTGAATAATTAGTGTTTGTTAAATTCTTTAATAGAATTGAAAAATAATTATGATCTGAGGACAATTTATACTTAAGTAAAAATGTTTATCGTTTTATTTAAAAGAATTATGCTGAACAAAACTATTATAGAGATAAAATTAATGAAAAATAATTTAAGACTTAGTTAATTATTAGTTGAATTAAAATTAATGACACTTAAAAATATATTGTATTTGTAATGTTTTCCTATAGAAGCATGTTTCAATAAAAGTCACCGGATGTAGTGAGACTTATAAATATAAAATAACAATTGCTGCTCGCAGTCAAGATTTTTTTTAGATTAAACATGGTTAAAATCATTATAGCGTGTTTTTCATATAATTTGAAAAATTTTATTATAAAAGGGGGGGAGGGTCATATATTTTCTATGGGGGGGTAGGGGGTCTTGGTCAGAACAATTATGATTGCTAATACTAAGGCAATTCAGGAGTTCTGGTAATTTTTCTCTATTAGAAATTCAAAATAATTAACTTCTCTATTTTAAATATTTAATTATTCATTGGACAAAGTATAGCATAGTCCATATCAATAAAATTTAGGTACTGCCAGATTTTATTAGAATTCAGGCTAACATCAAAGATAATATAAATATATTAATACTATCTATCTGGAGAAATTTTTTAAATTAAAATATATTTATATACATTTATTATGTAATGTTAAGAAAATTCTTTTAAATCCTGGCAAAATTATTTTATTAATTGAATAAAGATTTAAAATGAGACGGCAGTTGTTAATGTTTTAATAAGTTTATTTAATTGCAAGAAAAAATTCAATTTTACAATATAGTTGCTAATTCAATATAATAAAATCTATATTTAGCATACTATTAGAAAATCAAATTCTAGATAAAACATTTAATACTTTATGATTAATAACAATTTGATTTACGCTTTTTATTTAGAATAGCTACTATTTTTTTAAATATTAATTAATTTAAAACTCATTTACCAAATATTATATGATTCGCTAATATTTTTGCAATCATTATCAATATAGCTTGATATATTAGTTAATTAATTTGATTTTAATTAGTTACAATAAAATTATGATAATTTTTATGATGTTAAACAAAATTTGTATTCAGTATACTAAAATTTTTATAACATTTTTAAACATTTATATAATTTATATATATAAAAAGAATTTTCATGCATTAGAAAAAAGATAACATATTTGTAAAGCAAAATAATGTTCATTCATTTTTTAATCGAAGAAATATCGAATATTTCAGTTTATATTTTTATATAAAGATATATCAAATCGTTAAGTTGTATTAATTTAGTTATAAAGAAAAATACATTTCTAAAAAGTGCTTTCTAAGTATGTATTAGTTAAATTTAACTTTATTAATTATACTTTTACAATGATCTCAAATCTAATTATTATATATTATAAAGATAATCTATAAATGCCAATTAATTGTCAACAATTCTTGACGAATCCTTGACTACTTAATAACTATAATTTATAAAAATAATTTCATAAAAATAATATTAATTAATACAATCCTCAGGGATTACTCCAAAAAAGACTATATCCGTAAAGAAACTTAATAATTATCTATGTTACATTATTTATTTAAAGTTTTAATAATAAAACCTAAAAATTTTCAAACAATCAATCTAAAATAAATATACTCCCCCAAAACATAATAAAATTAGTTGATAAAGAACTAAGTGAAACCTGCTCAGAGCACTAATAAGAAAAGGGCTAGTTCCAAAATATAGAGTAAAACAACTCGACCAATCTCAACTGGCCCTACTCACAAAAGAGCAAACAGCAGAGAAATCCAAGAAATTATATTCAAAAATTCTTAAATATTTTTTATATTAATTCATTTTCTTAAGTTAAATGTAATATTAAAACAAAGATTAAATAACTGGAAAAAAATAAATCTTGCTTTTTAAGATTCTTTAAAAAAGCATTTTCGTAAAAAATTAAAAAAATTAAAATATTGGATGAATTAAGATACTATTTTAATATTTACTGTTAGAGTTTTGACAATTTAAATTTCTATTAAGTAGATATTTAATAATATGAAGCTTGTTAAAATATATGTTTTCTAAATATATAATTATATTTAATTTGTTTAAAGCATTCCAATCAAATAGCTTTCTCATTTTATTAGAAAAAAGAGATTTTTTTTATTATTATATTTTATAGTAGATCCTTTTTTAAATTAAAAAAAAAGATATAGTGTGAATAAAATTAGTTTATAGAATTTATACATATATGATATAATTCTATAAATTTTCATATTATTTTTAATTTTCTTTAAGTTTTATAGCTTGTATTTAAATGATAAATCTCTTTTTAATTCTATCTAGAAATTTATTTAATTTAATTTTATTGTTATTATAATTAATATTATTCAATTATTTACTGAAATTAATACTATGACTTAAGCCATTCAGACAGAGTTTTTTTAATTTTATACTTCATCTATTTGATTTTAGACATCATTAGTTAAACTTAAACCCTTTTTTTGAACATGAATTTTATACTAAATGAAATTTCAAGTTTTAAATAGCGAGCCCCTAAATGTTATAAAGCATGTTTAAGATTGACAACAGATAAGTTCAAGATGTTTCTGCTTAATCTATATATCTAAAAATGAACTTTAAATTTACTTAATTAATTTATAGTTTAGAGATTTAGGCAAACCCCGAGCAATATGGAAGAATTTAAAAATGACGTAGCAAGCCCTACTTAGACAACCTACCATAGTCCCACTTAAACAACATAGGCAACGACTCATGATTTTATGAGATAGAAATACGAGGCTCCTTTAGAAACAATTCAGAATTTATTCAGAGATTATTTAGAAATTAGAAAGGAAATTTACTGATAAATGTAAATATAGGTATTCCATTTTATTGAGAATAAAAACATATTTTAATATATTTTTTATTATTATCATTAAATTGAAAAGCATTTTATTCATCCAAATAATCATCTAAAGTAATTGCTTAATTAATATATTTATTCACTTAAAAGATTTTAATTTATATTTTTAGGGGAAAGTTTCCTGCCTCATACTAAAAAATCTGTGATTCTTGTAAATTTCTCAAAATCTTATCATAAATTATGATACATTTATTTATTATCTATCATAAAATATAAATTTTGTCTAGATAAAGAATTTAAATTTAAATGAAAATCACTAAAATTATTAATACAAACAATTAGTTTGGCATTGTTTTTAATGTACAATTTGACAAAGAATAATGATAAACCTTCAAAATTTTATATTATTAAAAATTGTTTCGTATTTTATAATGGTAATTGGACTTGAAACTTTTATGATTCTATTTATTACTAAATATTATAAAATTAAAATGTTTAAGAGAGCAGGAAACTTTCCACCCCATATTCTTAAATTTTATACAATTAAAATTTAAGCTTTCTGAACCAAATAATATTCAACATGTAAGAGAATACTAAAATAATCATTAAAATTTAATATAAATAATATTGTCAATATAAATAAACTAAGCCACAATTAATTAAGTCAAAGAAGTTGTTAAAAATTAATACAATAAGATTTATAATATCAAAGTATTTTTAATTATTTTTTTGTTCTTGCTAATATGACATAGGACCATATTACATAAATTACCGTTTTAATTTCCTATTTATTAAAATGTTATTTATTTAAATGGTTAAATTCAGTGAATTGTGAAATAATAGATAAATTTAAATTTAAATACATAATATCTTTAATAAAATTCGGATTCTAAAGCAACAAAACAATTAAATTTTCTTTGTTGTTTTATGAAAAATTAATTTATTGATAAAGCTCTAACTTTTGAGTTCATATGGTTTGGAATTAAAACACTTTCTATATTATTTATGGCATTTCTCATTTATTAGGTTAAATACAAATATCTATAAGTAAATTTATTAGTGGGTGATTTTAATTTAATTCGACATAAAATATTTATTATTTAAAATAAAATAGTTTGCATAATAAAAACTTTATCTAATTTTGATCACTAATTATATTTTGTAAAATTTGAATATAATTTTAGTAATTAACTTTCAATTATCTTTATTTCTATACTATTTATGATTTTATTTATATTAGTAATATCTTTACAGAAGAAATAGATAGATTTAATCACCAAGAGGATGACAACATAAATACTTAACATACAAGTGAAAATTTTTAAGATGCTCATAATTTCAAAGAATCTAATTCCTCTTAAGGAACATAAGTATTACCAGGATTCAGCAATAATGAAACTTATATCAACTATCCTCATTAATCAAATATTTAAGATTCAAATTAATTCATAAGAGATGCACATTTTCCAGAGAGAATGATCAATATAAATATAGAACCCCATTATGTACAGTACGGTAAGTAAAACTCAAAGCTTAAAATTTGATTAATTAAGAGATGTAATTAAAGTGTTTAATTTAAAAATCGCAAATTTTCTAAAAATCCTATACTTCCTTTAATGGTAATTTATATTAACCAATATATATCTTTATAATTCCAGATTCAAACATAATTTTCAGATCGTTTTTATTTAATTATATTTTTGATTTTTCTTAGATAAACTGATAAAATATTAATGGCACAGATTAAATTTAGTATAAGAAAATTAAATTAAATGATATTTATAAGTATATTTTTAAGATAATAAAACAATTATGAGTTCGAAATAAATAATAAAATGAAATTTAAGGTACTTTTAGATTAATGATTTCTTATTAAGCACAATAAAATTAAAAAATATTCTATGGAAAATAAAGCTAAAACTTTAAAGAAATATTTTCATTTAATTCAAAGATTTTTTATTTAACCAATTACTAAGAATAACCTTATTTTTCCTAAATCTTGGATTATTTTACATTTATTCATTCTTCTTAAGATAACTATTTTATTTATGAAGTCTATAATTAAAATAAAAAAAAATTATCTAAATCTCTCTTTTAAATTTTAAATAAATAAAATCTTATTTTCCTACCAAATTATCCAATTAAAAAAAAATTCTTTTGTAATTTTCTTTTGAGAAGGAAAATGAATTAATTTTTTATGTTTTTTCCTCAAAATGAATAAAATATTTATTTAAGGTTTAAGAATTTATGGATAATAGAAGAGAGAATTATAATAGACGAACCTCAAGTTACACTCCAAAAACTATTGATGATATTCATAAGTCTGATTATTTAAAATAAAATCATATTTCAAGCAATAGAAATATAAGCAGGAATAGGGTTGACTAAAATCATCATGTTGGATTTACAAATATATTGTTATAAATGAATTATATAACAAATCGTGTGAATGCATAATAATCTTTAAATGAAACTCCTGTAAATTAATATTTGTTCTCTACGATACAGTAATAGAGAAATTAGCCTTCTAGTTATCTTTAAAGACTAGAAAATAGCTTTTCATTGACTAACTCTTTTGATTATATAATTTTTTAATATTTTATAAAAGTATTTGTTTTGCTGAACTAGTTCATAGAGAAGTGAGCAAGCAAAGAGATTCGTTCTTACAAGATTATATTCCTTAAAATATATTTTAAAAATTAATAAAATAAAATTTTATTTTTTCCTAATTTTAGAACCCTGAAGTTTAAAGAATTATACAAGGCAACTATTGATGGATTTACATAATAAGCTCTCAATCATTCTTTAAAATGGCACAATAAAGGAAGAATAGTAGTTTTCATTCAAAGTTAACAAGGCTAGGTATTTGGAGGGTATTTATCATAGCCATGGCCTAAAGGTATTGGAAAATACAAGGATGATAAAGCATTCATATTCAATTTGACTTAAAGAAGCTTTTTTCCACAAATTAAGAATGTTTCACAACTAAATTTTGATAATGAAGCGTTAACTAGTAATTATGCTTTTGAGCACAATCTATTTTAGTTATTTTCTTTTGGAGACGACATTAGAATTTTTGAGAATTGTGATTCTTAAATGACTAGTTATTGCAATCTTGGACACACCTATGCATTAACTAAATAATTTTAAATTTTATTTATTCATTTAATTTATTTATTTTTGAATTCTTGAATATAGCAAGTTCAGAAAGACGGATGTACTTGGCTGGAGGAGAAAAATTCAAAGTAAAAGAAATATAAATATATTCTCTGGTTAGCTAATAATATTTTTTAATTATTTAATTCGATTGAGAAAATGTGATAATTTATAATCGAGCCTTTATTAATAAAAATGTTTGTTGAGGGCTATGAGTCAACTATAAATTTGATTTCTACATACAATCAAAACCCCAAAACCCCTGAAGTTGTTTGATTGAGTTTTTGATTGATAAAAGTAGACTATTAACGCATGCTTTATTAGGGTTTTAATAGGGTTTATTTAGGGGTTTAGGGTTATAATGTTATTTAAATTTGTGTGTTATGCAAGTGTTTTATTTTTATTATTCACTCAAACAGTAGTTTTGCATCATGAGGTAGCTTTCTAAACTTTATTTCTCCTATCCAACTTACAATTTAGTCTATTGTATAGTCAGCTCTGTGATTAGGCTTTATAATTATCTATTCAGCCATATCTTTCATTCTACCTTTTATTTTATTCTAGTCTAGATATTGCTGTATTCACTGCCTTGAATCTTTCTCTCTTTTGCAGCTATAGTAAACATTTCTTGTCATATCGCTTTCAAAAATTATTGCTGCTAGAGCCCATATATCCCATTTAATATCACCATCTCTCCAGTCCTCTCTTTCCGGAAAGTATCCAGGAGTACCATAGACGTTGCCAAGTCCTGAGGCTTCAACTCTCTAAGATCTATTGAAATCTATTATTACTACTCTGAGAGGTGAAAAGTCAAGCATTATATTCTCAGGCTTCAAATCTCTATGAACATATCCTAGAGTGTGCAGCTCCTCAATGCCTTTGCAAACATTTGTAAGAATAAGGGTAGCTACTTTGGAATTCTTTAATCTTAAATGTAGTCTCTTAATGTCATTTAATATAGAGGGAGGCGAAAAGCAACATGATCTTGAGCAAGCAGTATTGCATCGAGCTTAATTATAAATCTGCACTGTCTATCCCTTGCTTTAGTAAGAGCTTAGTATTCATTTACGAACTCCATTTGATACTTGTCATCGCATTTAGAGTAGTTGAACGGATATATCTTGTATGCGAACTACTTATCTGTTATGACTTTCTTCTCAAATTTATCCTCAAGGATAAGATAACTTTCTTTACACTCTTTAAGGTCAATTATTTTCAATATTGGAAGTTTAAGTGCATGCATCTTAAGAGTGATTTTTACTATCTCTGAGGCTGGGAGGTTTATTACTGCTTTAATAAGTTTATTTTCTTTCTTTACTCTTTGTTCCAAACTTTCTAAAGGGTCTCTTGACTTTCTTTTTTAAAGGAAGACCTCACCAGTCTCTGGATCTATTACTTCAAAATTCTTGTCATGATGGTTTTATAGATGAACTTTTAGATCCCTTGAATGATTGTATTACTTATTGCAGTAAGGGCAGAAATTTTCCATCTATCTTATCATGCTTAAGATAGAGCTTGGGCTTGTTAGAATGCTGCTCTAAGATATGACGCTTAAGAGCAGATTTATAAGTGAAGTTCCTTTCACACTCTTCACATAAATGTAATGCTTTTATTTCTTTTTTCTCTTCCTCCTCTTCAACCATTTTCATTGGAAATTCGCATTAGATTTCTTAGCTCTGCATTTCTATTTAACAATTGAATTGCTATTCAAAGTCTGATACTTAAAGTTAGAAAATTTCAGGTTCGTACTAGGTAGATGCATCGGAAGTCTCAATTTTCTTTTGATTCATGAAAGAAAGTTTTTGCTGGCTAATGCCAAGCAATGCCGCTTTTCTAAGTA